>JASAMW010004249.1:0-10040 GCA_030247985.1 Epsilonema sp. ZAB3_2 | reverse complement strand
ATCTCTCAATGCCGAAGCCGCTGTTTGGTATGATCACAATCACCAGGATCCTAGCGCCTTGTTTTCATCATTCCTTGATGAGGCACTGCCTGAGCCTTCTACATTTGACTGTAGTTGTAGCACCACGCCAGCAATTTTGCTCATCGCCCAATATCAGTGTATTGAGGGCCTACCTACTGGAAACACTTTCTGCATGACTAAAGCTTGGAACTGTGTACACTTGCGTCGAGTGAGTCGGAGACATCACTGAGAACAAATCTCAAGAGAAAACTTCCATCCCGGCTGACGGGCGGCATCGCCTGTAGCCTACTAGAACTGATTTACAATCTTTTATCTTGACAAACGCTCTTCCGTTGCCCAATTTCCTCATAATTCGAAGCTGCAAAACTGCCTTCTGCCATGTAGCAGTCTGCATCTTTACTCGAAACACAGTCATTTCAGCAGAAACTTGCCGGTGTCGTATTTCGAAGAAAGCGAATAATAGTTCGTCATAAAGTGTCTTTTGTACAATGACGGAGAGGTACTCGCCATAGACTTCTCCGAAACTTATCTGTAGATGAGAACAGAAGCAGCATGCAAATGCCGCCCAACGGAAGAAAAGCGACCAACTAAGTAGGTAGTAAACATCAACGGCTATGATCGACATATGCTCATCACTTCCCCAGTCAAACTGTGCCAGCAGGTATGTATTGTACGTCTGCAGTATGTAGGCCGAATTGCCACTTACCAACAGGTGTGTGCGTGCACTCTTTGTCTTTACTTATAAGAGGACTCGTTTACCTTGGATGGTACTACGCGAAACTGTCCACGGCCATGGCTGTCCAACCCGTTTTTAGTACCCCCAGCCATGGACAAATTACGCGTACGTCGCCAGTGCAAACAAGCCTACAATTAGTACCGCGTGCGCCCGTCGTAGTTATTTCCGAGCGTCCTGCATTATGTAGACAAGCATAGCAAACAATGCAAGTGCACGTGTACTTCTTTTGTTGGAATTGCAACTTTGTACAATGATTGCAAAAATACTCAGAAATAACTACAGCTCCGCTTGCTTGTCTGACGACAGCAAGCACACCATCTCAGACTAATACATGCGATCACCCCTCTTTCCCAGTCTCATATTGTGCGCATATTAGTGAGCGCAAAAGTATGTTCTATCACTATTCACCATATGCAATAAGAGCCAGTGCTTGGTCGCGAGGTGACCCCTCTGAATTAACCTGGATTTTCAGTGCAACTTTTGATCGGTAGTCGACGCGAATGTCGGCGCGGTCGTCTTTATTGCGCGTTTTTTTCTTTACGCGCCCACCTTCACGGCGACAACCGAACAAAATTTTCAATGAAAAAAAATGAGAGTTCAGAGGGGTCACCACGCGACCAAGCACTGCTTTTATTGCATATGGTGAATATACGGAACATACTGTACATACATACATACAACGGAGCGCATGCGAACATTATTAACGCACGGCAAAAACCCTAACCAAGCCCCTCCCCTCGAAACCATCAACATATGCAAGCGCCACTGCTACCTATTCTTACAACTAACGTGCTACGAGTATGCTAATGTACGTAATCGACAAACACCGTGGTTACGCTCCTATTGCGTTATAGTTATTTCATGGCGCACCCGGCTACTTCCCTGCCTTGTCGCCACCAGCAATCAATGGCGTCTCGCTCACCTCGAACAGGTTCACATAAGCCGCGATCCCCAGTGTAGGGAACCGTTCTTCTCGTGAGGTAGCTTTTCCGTCGGGTCACATAGAATCATCTCTACCAACAACCCAGCAAATTTGCGAAGATACTAGTCATTTCTTCACTTAGAATCCATAGTAGATGACCTAAGAGAAGCGTAGTCTTATTATTCACTGAACTTTTTTCAAGCCAAGTTTGCAATATATAGTTCACCAACTCGATAACATTTTACTATAGTCGATACACTAGAAGAACGCGAGTCGAATTCCAACCTAGACTTTTCGTAAAATTAATTCATCAGTTTTACCTATTTTCTTCATTAATCTCCCACCGACTCCATGACCGACCATACATCTACATTTATTAAAATTTTTTTCTTCAACTTTCTCTAAAGGAAAATCTTAGTGTCTGCCATCCAATTTTCAGAAAAAGAATCAATAAATATGGCGATGCGACCCTCATCTCCCTAAAAATAAAAAAAATAAATATAAAAAAATAAAAAAAAATAATTATTTTAAAAATGACAAATAATATATTTATTATACACAATAAAAAATTTTAACAAATAATAAAAAAAATAAAAAAAAAAAAAAGAAATTTTTTTTGTTTTGCAAACATAACAAAAACAAAAATAAAAAAAATGTTTTTTTTTAGAAGTTTTTAGTGGTTTTGTGGGATTTGGTGTGTATGTGTGTTGGTGTTTTTGTGTATTTAGTTGGGGGGGGGGTGGGGTGGGGTGGGGTGGGTGGGGTGGGGTGGGGTGGGGGGGGGTGTGGGGTGTGGGTGGGGGTGGAGAAAGGGGGAGGGATTATTTTGTTTGATTTGAGAGGGTGGGGGTGGGGGTGGGGGGGGGGGTGGGGTGGGGGTGGGGGTGGGGTGGGGGTGGGGGTGGGTGGGGGGTGGTATATTAGATATAGGTTGTGGGTGTTGGTGTTTGGATTGGTAGGGTTTTGAGATGTTTTGTTCTTGGAGATTTATGTTTTATATTGTTGTTGTTAGGTGGGGGAGTGGTGGACTTTTTTATTGAACATACGACTGCTGATTGTAGCAAGGAGCTCCTTGATTGTAGTATCCACCCACAAATACGCAGGAAAAATGGAAAATATGAAATAAATGTCAAGGGTGTCACTATTTCGTCGTGAAAATGAAAATTCCATTGCGCGCTTTTTTACAGTAATCAGCGTTCAGGCTGCTTATGACAAAACAACATCATTTATTATCGTACCGCAACGCCCGGCGTCGGGAGCGCACTGTGCAAGCGCAACGGAAGGAAAGAAAAAGAAAGGGAAAGGAGGATATACGAGAAGATTGAAACAGATTCAAGAGAAAAAAGAAGAAGAAAGAAAAGGGAAGAGAAGGACAGAACGACGAACAAGGGGAGGGCGGGAAACATGACAAGGAGTCGCATCGCCTTCGGGATGAATGATTCCCTACTTTTTCTGAAAAATTGGATGGCAGACACCTCAAGATTTTCCCTTAGAGAAACCGTTGGAAGAAAACAAATTGTAATACAATGTACGCATGTATGGTCGGTCCACTGAGGGAGTCGGTGGGAGATTAATGAAGCCAAAATAGCGTAAACACTGCATGGAAATGTCTACATTTTACGCAAAAGTCTACCGCGGCTATGGAAATCTCGACTCCGCGTTCTCTCAGTGTATCGACTATAGTAAAATGTTACTCGAGTTGCGTGAACTATATATTGCAAACTTGGCCCTTGACAAAAAGTTCCAGCTGAACTAATAAGACTACGCTTCTCTTTAGGTTCATCTACTATCGGATTCTACAGTGAAGAAATGACTCAGTATCTTCCGCCAAATTTGCTGGCGTTGTTTGCGCCTAGAGATCCGATTCCCTATGTGACCCCGACGGAAAAGCTACCTCACGAGAAGAAACGCGTTCCCTACACTGGGATCGCGGCTTATGTGAACCTGTTCGAGGTGAGCGAGACGCCATTGATTGCTCGTGCGGCGTACAAGGCAGGGAAGTAGCCGGGTGCGCCATCGAAATAACTACTAACGCAATACGAGCACATCAACCACGGTGTTTGTCGATTACGTACATTAGCATACTCGTAGCACGTTAGTTGTAAGAATAGGTAGCAGTGGCGCTTGCATATGTTGATGGTTTCGAGGGGAGGGGCTTGGTTAGGGTTTTTGCCGTGCGTTAATAATGTTCGCATGCGCTCCGTTGTATGTATGTATGTACAGTATGTTCCGTATATTCACCATATGCAATAAAAGCAGTGCTTGGTCGCGAGGTGACCCCTCTGAACTATCCTTGATTTTCATTGCAACTTTTGATCGGTAGTCGACGTGAAGGTCGGCGCGGAAAGAAACAAACGAGCAAGAAAGACGACCGCGCCGACATTCGCGTCGACTACCGATCAAAAGTTGCACTGAAAATCCAGGTTAATTCAGAGGGGTCACCTCGCGACCAAGCACTGGCTCTTATTGCATATGGTGAATAGTGATAGAACATACTTTTGCGCTCACTAATATGCGCACAATATGAGACTGGGAAAGAGGGGTGATCGCATGTATTAGTCTGAGATGGTGTGCTTGCTGTCGTCAGACAAGCAAGCGGAGCTGTAGTTATTTCTGAGTATTTTTGCAATCATTGTACAAAGTTGCAATTCCAACAAAAGAAGTACACGTGCACTTGCATTGTTTGCTATGCTTGTCTACATAATGCAGGACGCTCGGAAATAACTACGACGGGCGCACGCGGTACTAATTGTAGGCTTGTTTGCACTGGCGACGTACGCGTAATTTGTCCATGGCTGGGGGTACTAAAAACGGGTTGGACAGCCATGGCCGTGGACAGTTTCGCGTAGTACCATCCAAGGTAAACGAGTCCTCTTATAAGTAAAGACAAAGAGTGCACGCACACACCTGTTGGTAAGTGGCAATTCGGCCTACATACTGCAGACGTACAATACATACCTGCTGGCACAGTTTGACTGGGGAAGTGATGAGCATATGTCGATCATAGCCGTTGATGTTTACTACCTACTTAGTTGGTCGCTTTTCTTCCGTTGGGCGGCATTTGCATGCTGCTTCTGTCTAGTCACAGATAAGTTTCGGAGAAGTCTATGGCGAGTACCTCTCCGTCATTCTACAAAAGACACTTTATGACGAACTATTCTATTCGCTTTCTTCGAAATACGACACCGGCAAGTTTCTGCTGAAATGACTGTGTTTCGAGTAGAATACAGTACTGCTACATGGCAGCAGGCAGTTTTCAGCTTCGAATTATGAGGAAATTGGGCAACGGAAGAGCGTTTGTCAAGTAGAAGATTGTAAATCATTCTAGTAGGCTACAGGCGATGCCGCCCGTCAGCCGGGATGGAAGTTTTCTCTTGAGATTTGTTCTCAGTGATGTCTCCGACTCACTCGACGCAAGTGTACACAGTTCCAAGCTTTAGTCATGCAGAAAGTGTTTCCAGTAGGTAGGCCCTCAATGCACTGATATTGGGCGATGAGCAAAATTGCTGGCGTGGTGCTACAACTACAGTCAAATGTAGAAGGCTCAGGCAGTGCCTCATCAAGGGATGATGAAAACAAGGCGCTAGGATCCTGGTGATTGTGATGATACCAAACAGCGGCTTCGGCATTGAGAGATAGGAGGAAGAAGCAGTCAGTCAAAAAAGCAGCCGCAACTGATGATTAGTCTTCTACGCTTAAGCAAGCCGCCGCACACAACACATGCTATCGAACCGACGAACGCGTCATGATGCCAAACGAAGAAAATCCCACCACCAACGCAATCATGACGCCGCCGAATAAAAGATAGAGAGAGCGCAAGCTTTATCCAGCTGGCTAATTCATAAAAAGTGCTATGTGTAGGAAGGAATCAGGAAGAAAAGCCCTATGCGTTGTCGCTGGCACAAGGCTAACAGTCAAGCAGGCCCTGCACTGCGACGGTGCATCAGCCTACAGACTGACAGACTGACTTGCTATAGTGGAACTCGAAGATGAGGCGAAGCGGCCCAGAGAAAGATGGTTATTGTACGAACGTATTCGGTTTGTTGAAAAAAAAACCAAAAATGGGTCTCCTCATCAGGCGAAAAAGCGATGCTAGTTGATGGGGTTTTGGGGCCGTGGAGGATTTCATTAGCCGAGAACAAGATGAATGAAAGAGGCAAAAGAGAGAAAGCTAATGCTCCGAAGAGGAGGGAAAAACTGCCGACGTATAGAAACTATGCATATGTAGTATGTACATTTATGTGCAGCAGACTGTGGCTTTTGCATTCTTACTGGCATCGAGCGGCAGACATGGCCACGGCGGTCGCCATAATTAGGTGTAGGTAGCAGAGCCTTTGATACGCCACTGATTGCAGTCAATCGGTCAGACTAAAGTAGTAACGGGCTGTCTGTGTTGACAATTTCTCTCGAGGGGTTCTTATGATCGGAAGCTCACAGTACAGTTTCCTTGGTCGGCACACATGTGGGGAACGGTATCAGGTGGAAGGAGAGAGCGTGAATTGAGTGAGAGTATTCGGTACCCATTTGCAGCTGATGTGCAGCAATGAGATGCGACGGCAACTGATAATATGCATAAGTACGTGCGTAGATGGAGTCAATCGGTTAGGACTGTATGTATTGTAGCGTGGAGCAGCGGTAGCAAAACCGCATATCGTTTTCTTCATTATGATGCCTTTGCAATTCGAGATGATGAGCAACACACGGCCAAGAGCATTTCTCAGCGCGCTCTCTCTCTCTCCTTTCCTGCTGGCTTCGTCTATCACCTCTGTACTTTGGATATGCGCAATATAACGTTTTGTCAATCACCAGCAAGGAAGAGATCACACTGGGAGGGACGGATGAAGAATTTTGTTCATGGATAGGACAGTTAGAACGTTTGTTTGCTGTCAGAATAGCGGAGAAGATGAGCAAATAAGTGGGTGCTGCTAGAGACAAAGCTCATTTTATTCCTCTTGTTATTCTACGAGTAGCAGCCAACCGATCTCCCCTGTTTCTATACATACGTACAATTCAACGTGGATGTATTCGACTTGGTGAGGCACGAAGTAGTGAGAAGTTGAGGCGGTTGGTGAGATCAAAGCGACAGTGATCGGCATGGAAGCTAAGCGAGCGAACAAGCGCAGCCTCATCTATTCCTCCAATGCATATTCATGGGCCACTATAGGATGAAGCTCGAGTTTGTAGCATGTGAGGCAAACACGCAGTTTAATAAAGAGGGATGACAGTTGAGGAAAAGCTCGAGAGATCGATTTTATATACCAGATGCGATATCAGTTGTGGCATGGTGAAACAGTATGATGGTCAAGAGCGTAACGGTGGTAACTACGTGTACATACATACACCTTCATTGTTGAGCATGTGTGTGGGTGCGTAGCGTACTGTATCGTATCAATGTAGTCTAGGCCTATCTATGTATATGTCTACTTGCCGTAGTAGGTATCTATGGGTACTTGCGTCACGTCTGCTCGAGTTATTTGGTGATATGATGAGTAGGCTATCATATTATCATGAGTATCATATATATGATAACAGGGAGGGGGTGAGGCTTTGGCTGCTTATCAAGCTTTTATGAGCTCTCGAACGCAACAAATGGTAGCGCCTGGCATGGTAGAAGTTTACCGCAAGAGATAGCCTACATTGGCAGGAGGTTAGGTACAGGCGAGCGGGAAGGAAGTGGCAGTGCGTGTTTGGCTTACTGTTGCTTGGCTGCTGCTCCTTCGCCGACAGCTGTTGGGTCCTTGTCCTGATGCAGTGGATGAAGGAGGATGGCGTGCATCTCCTCTAGTTCGGCGTTGTCAGTTGCGGAGGAGTCCTGCAGCTGCAGCGGTGTCCGCGATGTGGTAGTAGTCTGCTGGCGGTGGCTGTCGTTTCCGGCTGTTGGGATGGAGCTGGAGAGGATTAGTCGACACTCGTCCAGCTGCTCCGCCTTGCAGCTCCTCGGACTGGCGCTGGCGGAGGAGCAGGAGGCGGTGGACGCCGTCGGCTCCGCCTGCACATACTGGTCACCACGGATCGTCACCGCCTCGGGATTCCGCTTTTGCTAAAGTAGTTCACAGTTGTCTGCCTGCGGTATGCATGCTGACGCGTTCGATTAAGTATACATACATAGCATCCAAGAAGCTCATCAGAAACTAACCGAACCCAATGATATACAGTATGTAATTTTATCAAGAGCCCGTGAATTTATGTACAGTAATGTATGTACGGGAAAAACAGGTACCTGTTTGCATATTTTTGCATATCGCAACCATTGACAGTGATATGTGCGTGCTTACAATTGAGCGTTCCTCCCTGGTCAGCTTTCGGTACACTTGGTGCTGGTAGAAGATGTACTCGGGATTGTCGTTGATGCTGACGCCGCTTACTTTGCTTTTGATCCGCTTGGCGGTTTGCGCTCGCTCCTGGTTCTTCTCCTCCTCAGTATTCTCTGCAAGAAATATGCCAGTTCATTTTCCAACTCATTGAATCAAAGAAATATGGTCTCTTCCACCGTCGTTCTGGCGATCAGATTCGTTGGGATTTTAGCAATAAATTCTTTTTTATGCGCGTAAGCTTACTGTATGGAGGCAGGGGGATCATGTAGGGCAATGATTTGTGTTAGACAGTGAAGATGCGCCAAGGCACAAACGGGATGCCGACGGTAATATAAGTGATGATGCCAGGACTGGCCAGCAAAAAACAAGACTGCATAGCATGTTATGTTAGGGGATGGAACGGGTATGCAGCCGCAGACTACTTATAGGAAAGGAAGGACAGAGATCAAGTCTGGAGATCGTTGTGTGATCTCTGCCCCTATTTTATTCGAGTATATATTGATGAAGGCGGCGGCTTCTTCTGGTCGTTTTCATTCTGATAATTGGGGTTTTCAATGGAGGGAAAATGGCGGCAATGAAGGCCTACGGGAGTAGCCTTGATCAACCAGATGATACGATTGCCATCGGTATGTGTGTATTGATGGGGAAAAGCAAGGAGTGGCAAAAAACGCAGAGGAGAGAAAGAGGAGATAGGCGAATGCACAACGACACTGGCATTTCACAGGGCAGCTCCACCCAGCAAATCAAATTTCAGCTACCTGCTATGAACTAAGACCGCTCCTATGATATGGCAGAAAGCAGAGCAGCAAATATTTCGTGAAGCTAATTCTGCTTTTTGTGATATCTCCCAAGCTGCTAAGTCGATGTATTTTGTTTGGGAAATTATAAATATTTACAATTCGGCAGGGTGGGTAGTCCTTGGCCCATTCTTGTTCCTATGTACAGGTATGCACTATGCACTATAAGCGGAAACCTTCTGACTGGCAAATAGAAGGGATTTCAGCGGGCTTGAACATTTTATGATCGGTCCAGGAGCAGAAATGAGCATTATAAACGAAAGGGCTAGATGCAACCCGCTGATTATGCATATGAAGCGGGGAAGTCAAGCAGAAGACAGACATTAATTTACCAGGCAAAATATACCAGGAACAGGAACCAGGAACAGCCAACAAATGGCCGAAAAGTCGCGATTATTATTCTGTAGCTATCAAAATTCCAGCCCAGAAGTATGGCGGATGCCTTCCAACATTGGGATAATTAGGAGTAGGTATCCGAAGAAATGCGTTTGTAAAATGAAAAGCGCTTTACCAATTTTCCAACCGTAGGCTTGATGTGAGTTGAAGATTCATACATGTTGGGCATAGTGATTTCATGCGCGTAATCATTAGAATTATGAGGTGCTTCATCATCTCGCCTGCCCGTCAGCTATGTTCAACACACTCGTACATGTAGAATGTGTACGATGGATTGACTGATGAAAATTGAAATGGGCTTGGCGCTTCAATAGTCTTACTGTGATAATGTAGCAGTCTGCTGTTATATTTATTAGTATTAGTGGGGTTTGGGTTTGCAGTAGGAGGGGAGTAAGAGTATGGCATGACATAGCAAGTCGCGTACATACGTAGCAGGTAGATACGTACAGTACATACATACGGCCCTAGACAGAACAGCTCTCTCCTTCATATCATTCTACCAACAATACAAGGGTTTGAAGAAAATGTTCATAATAGCGGACGCTGTACATGTAGACCAAAATTTCATGTTTGTTTCAGAGACAGGAAGAGGCTCCAGCTCCGGTGAAGGTGGAGACAAGGGAGGAGAGATTAGAGCGAAGGGTAAGAAAGACCAACACCATACCGAGAAGCCGAGGGCTATATACGTAATAACCAAAGGAATGGAAACGACCGCCTGTTTTTTTAAAGTATTCTGTGTCAGACATCATATGTGTACGTACGTAATACGTAAGTATCAGTACATAACCTCACGTAAAGATCGAGAGTTCATGGGGCTAGGCTACGTACGTATGCACCGCTATAACACAAGCAGG
>JASAMW010004246.1:0-32777 GCA_030247985.1 Epsilonema sp. ZAB3_2 | reverse complement strand
ACTGTAAAGCTAGAAATTTTCGGACGTACCTAATTTTCGGACTTCGGACAGAGCAATCTCCGTCCGAAATTTAAGTTGTCCGAATTTTTATATGTACTAGGCCTACAGTATGTATTGTACTCACGTACGTACATAATGCATTTTGCGTGCACACAGTAGAGGCTCAGTATATATATAGTACATACTGTTTAGTAGTCGGTACACTACATTACATAAGTACTATGCCGCGACCACCCTGACCGAATTTCTGTTATGTAGGCCTATGTACTCATGTATATGCATTTTGCATACAGTACAGTACGGTACAGTATATTACGTATACGACCACCCTTTGTCTTTGTATAAGCGCAACAGCCAGAGCATTGCGTCCGAAAATTAGGTTGTCCGAAACCAGTTACCCCCCTGTTGTCCGAAATTTAAGTCCGTCCGAAAATTTCTAGCTTTACAGTATAGCCCCATGTAGCGAAACGCGAAAAGCAACGGAAAATGTGCGTTTTTGCGCTAAAACCGGCGTTTTGGGGTGTTTTTATGCATAGGAGATCATTTGCACATCATTTTGGAACAGTTCTGAACATTTTTTACCTGTGATGTCTCTTCGACAAGAATTTTTGACAACAAAAATTTCACAGTTTTTTGAGCTAAAATCTGCATTTTTGACTAAGGGGAGCTTGGAAACATGAACTGCCAGCAATGAGTTCAGGAGATCAAAAAACCCTACTTTGGGTGCAAATGTAAAATGCCCTCGTGTAGTGCCCCCCTCGTGTATAGCCCCCCTCGTATATAGTCCCCCTTAATTGGCAACTAACGTTTTGATAGCCCCTGGGGGCTATATACAAGGGTTTACAGTACCGCGGTAAAATTTTCGATGATGGTAGAGTACCGCATGGTAATTTTATCGCCTGGTGCAGATGGTAAAACTACTGTACCTTACCGTTACTGCACTTTTCAAAAGTTGACACCACTAGTCCTGATCCTGAGCAAAAGTAGCTGCTACTATGTAATGGTCCTGAGCAAAAGTAGCTGCTACTTTTTGATCCTGAGCAAAAGTAGCTGCTACTTTTTGCCCTTCCTGAGCAAAAGTAGCTCCTACTTTTTGTCCCAATCACAAGCAAAAGTAGCTGCTACTTTTTGCCCTGAACAAAAGTAGCTGCTACTTTCCCCGGAGCAAAAGTAGCTGTTACTTTCTCCTGAGCAACTTTGCTACTTTTAGTAATTATAGCAGATTTAGCTTGAAAGGTTGGTAAATTTGCATTTTTCTTATTGGTTAATCGTTGTTTTGCTACTTTAGTAATTATAGCAGATTTAGCTTGAAAGGTTGGCAAATTTGCATTTTTCTTATTCGAGTAAGTAAATTCTGCTACTTGCTTGTAAGTAGGAATATGTCCTTATGCACTTCATTTGAAGAATTTTTTTGACATATCAAAAGTAGAAACTTACTGAAATCCCTACTTGTAGTGAAGTAGTAAATAAAGTTCAAGCAGATAATTTACACTCTGAAAAATCGCGATATATGAGACCTGAAGCAAGCGCGTTATTTGCTATATGCACATGTAGTGGAAGAACGAGTAATATGTAATCCTATACATAGCGAATTAAATGGGTAGCAGAAATGAAATTACAAACTCAAGGTACCAAAAAGTTCGCAAGTCCGGGTCTCGAGTTTGACCTGATATCAACAGTATTTATTATTCACGTTTCTCTTTTATCATCTTCGTCGGCCAGCGGTTTGTTATCAGATCGAACCGTTTGTTTGCGGGATAGAGGCGTCACTTCATGCGCCTTCTTGTTGTTGAGATCAAGACAGTAGTACTACCGGGCGGTTCGCAGCTGTTATTGCCTGCGTGAGTTGCTTCACCATAGGCAGCGGTGGACTGCATGCAACTCCCTGAACTCGTCGAATCGGTCGCGTGGCGTACGTGTTTCAGGCTTAGGCTTTACGTATGCACAAAAGATAGGAACTTCAAATTACGTACAGTAACAGCTGCTGTTGTATGAATGAAAGCAAGCCAAATGAAAAGAGGATGGGCGGAGGCGCACGTATGTACAGTGAGCAGTGAACATGCGTCGTACATACCCCACTGCATACAGCTCAAGTTTAGACTTAGGCTTAGGCTTAGGCTTAGGCTTAGGCTTAGGCTTAGGCTTAGGCTTAGGCTTTACGTATGCACAAAAGATAGGAACTTCAACTTACGTACAGTAACAGCTGCTGTTGTATGAATGAAAGCAAGCAAAATGAAAAGAGGATGGGCGGAGGCGCACGTACAGTGAGCAGTGAACATGCGTCGTACATACCCCACTGCATACAGATCAATTTTGGACTTAGGCTTAGGCTTAGGCTTAGGCTAAGGCTTAGGCTTTACGTATGCACAAAAGATAGGAACTTCAACTTACATACAGTAACAGCTGCTGTTGTATGAATGAAAGCAAGCCAAATGAAAAGAGGATGGGCGGAGGCGCACGTACAGTAAGCAGTAAACATGCGTCGTACATACCCCACTGCATACAGATCAATTTTGGACTGAGGCTTAGGCTTAGGCTTAGGCTTAGGCTTAGGCTTAGGCTTAGGCTTAGGCTTAGGCTTAGGCTTAGGCTTTACGTATGCACAAAAGATAGGAACTTCAACTTACGTACAGTAACAGCTGCTGTTGTATGAATGAAAGCAAGCCAAATGAAAAGAGGATGGGCGGAGGCGCATGTATGTACAGTGAGCAGTGAACATGCGTCGTACATACCCCACTGCATACAGCTCAATTTTGGACTTAGGCTTAGGCTTAGGCTTAGGCTTAGGCTTAGGCTTAGGCTTTACGTATGCACAAAAGATAGGAACTTCAACTTACGTACAGTAACAGCTGCTGTTGTATGAATGAAAGCAAGCCAAATGAAAAGAGGATAATGGGCGGAGGCGCACGTACAGTGAGCAGCGAACATGCGTCTTACATACCCCACAGCATTCAGATCAATTTTGGACTTAGGCTTAGGCTTAGGCTTAGGCTAAGGCTTTAGGAACTTCAACTTACATACAGTAACAGCTGCTGTTGTATGAATGAAAGCAAGCCAAATGAAAAGAGGATGGGCGGAGGCGCACGTACAGTAAGCAGTAAACATGCGTCGTACATACCCCACTGCATACAGATCAATTTTGGACTGAGGCTTAGGCTGAGGCTTAGGCTTAGGCTTAGGCTTAGGCTTAGGCTTTACGTATGCACAAAAGATAGGAACTTCAACTTACGTACAGTAACAGCTGCTGTTGTATGAATGAAAGCAAGCCAAATGAAAAGAGGATGGGCGGAGGCGCACGTACAGTGAGCAGTGAACATGCGTCGTACATACCCCACTGCATACAGATCAATTTTGGACTTAGGCTTAGGCTTAGGCTTAGGCTAAGGCTTAGGCTTTACGTATGCACAAAAGATAGGAACTTCAACTTACATACAGTAACAGCTGCTGTTGTATGAATGAAAGCAAGCCAAATGAAAAGAGGATGGGCGGAGGCGCACGTACAGTAAGCAGTAAACATGCGTCGTACATACCCCACTGCATACAGATCAATTTTGGACTGAGGCTTAGGCTTAGGCTTAGGCTTAGGCTTAGGCTTAGGCTTAGGCTTAGACTTAGGCTTTACGTATGCACAAAAGATAGGAACTTCAACTTACGTACAGTAACAGCTGCTGTTGTATGAATGAAAGCAAGCCAAATGAAAAGAGGATGGGCGGAGGCGCATGTATGTACAGTGAGCAGTGAACATGCGTCGTACATACCCCACTGCATACAGCTCAATTTTGGACTTAGGCTTAGGCTTAGGCTTAGGCTTAGGCTTAGGCTTAGGCTTTACGTATGCACAAAAGATAGGAACTTCAACTTACGTACAGTAACAGCTGCTGTTGTATGAATGAAAGCAAGCCAAATGAAAAGAGGATAATGGGCGGAGGCGCACGTACAGTGAGCAGCGAACATGCGTCTTACATACCCCACAGCATTCAGATCAATTTTGGACTTAGGCTTAGGCTTAGGCTTAGGCTAAGGCTTTAGGAACTTCAACTTACATACAGTAACAGCTGCTGTTGTATGAATGAAAGCAAGCCAAATGAAAAGAGGATGGGCGGAGGCGCACGTACAGTAAGCAGTAAACATGCGTCGTACATACCCCACTGCATACAGATCAATTTTGGACTGAGGCTTAGGCTGAGGCTTAGGCTTAGGCTTAGGCTTAGGCTTAGGCTTAGGCTTAGGCTTAGGCTTTACGTATGCACAAAAGATAGGAACTTCAACTTACGTACAGTAACAGCTGCTGTTGTATGAATGAAAGCAAGCCAAATGAAAAGGGGATGGGAGGAGGCGCACGTACAGTGAGCAGTGAACATGCGTCGTACATACCCCACTGCATACAGATCAATTTTGGACTGAGGCTTAGGCTTAGGCTTAGGCTTTACGTATGCACAAATGATAGGAACTTCAACTTACGTACAGTAACAGTTGCTGTTGTATGAATGAAAGCAAGACAAATGAAAATGGGCTGAGGCGCACGTACAGTGAGCAGTGAACATGTCGTACATACCGCACTGCATACAGCTCAATTTTGGATTTAGGCTTAGGCTTAGGCTTAGGCTTCGGCTTTACGTATGCACAAAAGATAGGAACTTCAACTTACGTATAGTAACAGCTGCTGTTGTATGAATGAAAGCAAGCCAAATGAAAAGAGGATGGGTGGAGGCGCACGTACAGTGAGCAGTGAACATGCGTCGTACATACCCCACTGCATACAGCTCAATTTTGGACTTAGGCTTATGCTTAGGCTTAGGCTTAGGCTTAGGCTTAGGCTTTACGTATGCACAAAAGATAGGAACTTCAACTTACGTACAGTAACAGCTGCTGTTGTATGAATGAAAGCAAGCCAAATGAAAAGAGGATGGGCGGAGGCGCACGTACAGTGAGCAGCGAACATGCGTCTTACATACCCCACTGTATTCAGATCAATTTTGGACTGAGGCTTAGGCTTAGGCTTAGGCTAGGCTTAGGCTTAGGCTTTACGTATGCACAAAAGATAGGAACTTCAACTTACATACAGTAACAGCTGCTGTTGTATGAATGAAAGCAAGCCAAATGAAAAGAGGATGGGCAGAGGCGCACGTACAGTGAGCAGTGAACATGCGGCGTACATACCCCACTGCATACAGCTCAATTTTGGACTTAGGCTTAGGCTTAGGCTTAGGCTTGCGCTTTACATATGCACAAAAGATAGGAACTTCAACTTACGTACAGTAACAGGTGCTGTTGAATGAAAGCAAGCCAAATGAAAAGATGGGCGGAGGCGCACATACAGCGAGCAGTGAACATGTCGTACATACCCCACTGTATACAGCTCAATTTTGGATTTAGGCTTAGGCTTAGGCTTAGGCTTTACGTATGCACAAAAGATAGGAACTTCAACTTACGTACAGTAACAGCTGCTGTTGTATGAATGAAAGCAAGCCAAATGAAAGAGGATAATGGGCGGAGGCGCACGTACAGTGAGCAGTGAACATGTCGTACATACCCCACTGCACACAGCTCAATTTTGGATTTAGGCTTAGGCTTAGGCTTAGGCTTAGGCTTCGGCTTTACGTATGCACAAAAGATAGGAACTTCAACTTACGTTTAGTAACAGCTGCTGTTGTATGAATGAAAGCAAGGCAAATGAAAAGAGGATGGGTGGAGGCGCACGTACAGTGAGCAGTGAACATGCGTCGTGCATACCCCACTGCATACAGCTCAATTTTGGACTTAGGCTTAGGCTTAGGCTTAGGCTTAGGCTTAGGCTTTACGTATGCACAAAAGATAGGAACTTCAACTTAAGTACAGTAACAGCTGCTGTTGTATGAATGAAAGCAAGCCAAATGAAAAATGAAAAGAGGATGGGCGGAGGCGCACGTACAGTGAGCAGTGAACATGTCGTACATACCCCACTGCATACAGCTCAATATTGGATTTAGGCTTAGGCTTAGGCTTAGGAACCACGTATGCACAAAAGATAGGAACTACAACTTACGTACAGTAACAGCTGCTGTTGTCCGAATGAAACCAAGCCAAATGAAAAGAGGATGGGCGGAGGCTGCCACTGGGGTCATGAGAACTGCACCCACAGCAGCACTGAGGTGGCTCTTGCCCTACCTCCAATGCATCTTTTTCTCCTACGGGAGGCAAGGGCCGCATGCTACCGGCTGGTAAAGGCTGGAGCCTGGGGCAGAGGAGGCACAGAGGTGGGGCACTGTTGCTTGAAGGGTGACATGATGGGGGAGTTCCCTATTATGAAACTCCCAAGTGACCGGTGCCTCCCTGTGTTTACCTTTAGACGACAGTTCAAGGTGTGCTTTAGTCCACGGGAGGAATTGCTGAGTTGGGCACTCCCATCCACAGGGTCTGTGTATGTCTACACAGATGGATCCATTGTAGATGGGCCCTCAGGAGCAGGGGTGCACTTGGAGGATCTGGGAGAGGGTCGACATGCTCCGACATTCTTGTAAAAAATTTTTACCGTAAGCCAAATACAGTACACATGCATTTAAATTTGCACAATAATTTGCATATTTCAGCGGCTTGTCCGCTGTTGCTGAAGAAGCTCTCACCTTTTAGGTGAGGCTTCAAATGCCTAAGCGTCACTGATACATACACATGGCTAAATGCCTAGGCCTAAGCTAGGCTAGGCCTAGGCTTTGCCTATTCAAATGCCAAGGCGTCACTGATGGTTTCTGATATGGGGCTATATACGAGTACACAAATGACGATAGGCACCGATTAGGGGGGGCTATATACGAGGGGGGCTATATTCGAGGGGGGCAATACACGAAACATTACAGTAGCACTATTTACTTGTACAGTAATGCGCATTGCAAAATTTGGGATTGTCTTACTGACGAGGCCCGGTCCCAAATTCAGCCATTATTGTCTAAGAATATGGCCGAAACAAATGGTTGGTCAAAAATAATAATCGAATTTTCAAAATATTTTTGCGCTTATTTTCACGGGTATGTTATGCTATCACTGGATATACAGTTGGCAGTAAAAGTTCATTTTTATAAGGCCTAGGCTCTACGTATGCACAAAAGATAGGAACTTCAACGTACGTACAGTAAGCAGTAAACATGTCGTACATACTGTAAAGTTTGGTGTATAACCCGATATCGAATATAACCCGAGCAAATTGGTCGACTTTGAATTTTAGTATTTTGTATAACCCGATATTCACCTAGCGCCAAATACTTCAAAAAGCTATTTTACGCTAAAATAAGCAAGTTTGGTATATACCCCGATATTTTACATTACCCGATATCGAATATACCCCGAGCCAATTGGTCGACTTTGTTTGTATAACCCGATCGGGTAATACACCAAACTTTACAGTACCCCACTGCATACAGCTCAATTTTGGATTTAGGCTTAGGCTTAGGCTCTAGGACTTCAAAGATAGGAACTTCAACTTACGTACAGTAACAGCTGCTTTTGTATGAATGGAAGCAAGCCAAATGAAAAGAGGATGGGCGGAGGCGCACGTACAGTGAGCAGTGAACATGTCGTACATATGTACAGAGTGTCTCATAATAAACCGTCCACCTTTCCGTGCATGTAACTCTGGAACCACATCTTAGATTTTTATGCGGTTTTTTGTATTTTGTAGCCAAGACTTAAACAGGTAAGTACAAAAAATTTCAACTATGTGGTTCACATACTTCGGAGACTACGACGGTTTGAATCTCGAAGCTCAAAAATCGACGTTTTCCTTTACTATGGAGAAAATATCGGTTTTAGTTTTTCATGATACCCTGTTTCATGCGTTTGCTATGCTGGCACTGGGGATAATGCATGAGATACACATTTTCTAGCATTTTGGGACATCTTTCTTTATTACGAGGCTAATTTTATTATGTCTCATGCACAGAATTACCCCTAAATCGGCACTACCAGTTCGAAAAACCTTGTTTTTGACCGCTGGAGGAAAAAGGTGTTTGAGCAACTTCCACTGGGCCTACATAGGAAGCTAAAATTTTGTACACACCTCAGTTGAAGCCTTGCCTACAAAATACAAAAAACCGCATTAAAATCTATGGTGTGGTTGCAGAGTTATGTACATGCACGGGAAGGTGGACGGTTTATTATGAGACACCCTGTACAGTAGGTACAAGAAGCAAGCTAGTCCATTATGTTCAATTCACTGACAGGCATGGTGATCAAGGCGGTGAGAACGGGCGAATCACTGCCTTCTCTCATCACAAGAGCTTTGATGTCATCTGTTAGTCCTTTATCCGGCAAAAGACACGTGACTTTTGTGGAGAAAGAGTACTGAATTCCGGGGACCAACATGGGTGCTGGGATAATGTTTTTCTCCAGGGAATACAGACGCGGATTGTAGTGGAAGGTGATGTAGAGTTCCACAGCAGCTTGAACACTCGTAGATTGGAGATAGAGGTTCAGTTGGAACACTGGACCGAAGCCCTGGACCTGAGCTGTGAGCTTGAGCATATCGTCTGGATCCAGAGTGATGGCGCTCATCTTGCTCTCCAGCATTTTGGCGTAAGACTCCGCAGTCTTCAGTCGCAGCATGAACATGTCCCGTTGGTAGATCTGGTGTATGCGAACTGCGTCTTCTCTCTCCCTCATCGTCTGATCCACGAACACCTTGGTCTTTTTCGGCACATTCAGCTTTTGACTCTGGGCTGCTGGAGGTCCCGGCAGAGAGCTCTTCTCCTCCAACTTCGCCTTGCGCTTGAACAACTTCACTTCCAACCCCCCACGTCGAGTTGTGATTATCAGAGCTCCTTCCTCTCGACCAAAGCGTCCGAAGCAGAGACCAGTTGCCACGTCGTCCAACTGAATCAAATCTACCAGGAACGTGTCCTGGTAGATGTGGATTTGTTTGTTTTCAAGGGCCACTGAAAAACGCAACACAAACAGTGAAGGCGTGTACTGTAGGTAGAAGAAGACGTGTGTCTATCGCTGTCGGCTATGTTATACCAATGCAAGCTGTGTAATTCTTTGGCTGATAATCCAGTGATTGGATGGTCATGATGCTGGCTGGCATCTTGACGGACCAGAGGCGTCTTCCTCTTAGTGTGTAGTTGCGCAGTGTGCTATCCATGCAACCCACCATCACACTTTTGCCAACCCTCGTCATGCCGACTGCGTAGGAATTTAACTGAATGGTAGGTTTGTCTGCATGGCTGGTCTCTCGTTTCAAGGTGTAAATGCAGCCATTGCGACAGCAAACAAGAACACGATACTCTACATCGTACAAGCCTGAAAATAACAAATGTCGATTGCACAGTTTTTGATGCAAACGTAGAGTATGTAATGTGGGTCGTACTGTACGTACATAAAAAGTACCATACGTACCATAAAATGATCTGTACGTACAACCTGAGCCATGGATGAGAAATGGAGGATGAGGAACGGAGCTGGTAGCGAGTGTGGTGAATGCTTCCGTGTCCACCATGTAGATGGATCCGCTTTCAGCTCCAACGATCAACGTGTCTATGGCGTAGGGTTCCTGCGTGGACTTCTTGATCTTGGCCAAGCACGTGACGATGCTCTGTTTTTTTAGTGGCTCATTTTTGTACAGGTTCACAAAGTTCTCTTGTTCTTCAGGCTCTGATAGCATGAGAAATCTTTGGGATCTGGGTGACAGAGCAGCGAAGGACAGTTGGGTCCTCAGATTTCCCAAGACTTCTGCCAGTGATTTGATGTCAATTTGTTCGTTTCTGCAAGCTCACCGACATGGTCTGGTATAAAGTGTACATACAAAATCAGTGTTTCTGATCATTCGTGACAGTCTTACTTGACATGGCTCCAAACTTCTAATTCCGTTTCGGAGATATCCATCGATGGGAGTGGGTACTTGTAGTACGGCTTCAGGTTTTTGTACATGTACACGTTTGGGCCGGATGCGACTGCAACTGCAGGGATCCTGGGCACAGCCTGATCCAAGAAGAACGTCTCCACTGCAGTGGGCAAATCAACAAGCGCTTGCTCCTTGTAAAGGCTTGTACCCTTGTACACCTTCAACGTCATGCTGTACTTACCGGTACCTGAAACAAACGCCGTATGACTTCGCTTATGTTGATTTCTTTTCAACACTTTATTTTTGGACTGGTAATCTGGAGAGGCCATCTCTCATGCCTGTTTACCATACATCCGTACATCTAGGAGTACATGGCACCACAAACGACCATGTACTATAAAATACGGACGTAGGTACGTACGGATCTACGGACATTATGGTGAACCGGTATCATTCAAGATGATAATGAGGACTCACACGCGGTTAAATAGGCACACGTACTGTGCATGATGAGAAATACTGTACTTAATACAGTAAGCAACAACCTACCCAGATCAGCAACGACCAGCTTGCTGTCTCCGTCTCCGTTCAGATCTGCGAGCGCGAGACAGGAGCTAAAGGTGAAGAGGCCGGCAAATGGATCGTAGAACGCCTCGATCCATTTCTTGCTTTCCGTCGCATCCTCATCTGCAGGGCTGCTGGTTGAAGAATGAGCTAGAGACTTCATCTTCGACTCTTGATCCTTTTCCTTGCAAGCTGGCTTGAAGCTTCCATCCCAAGATTGTGTCACAGCCAAAGGTCTTGCTTTCTCAGGGTGTTGTGCTTGTTGCCATGCAACCGTTTTCGCGGGGACTTGAATTAGGTGCGCAATGTTTTTCAGGGTCACTAAACAGGTACCTACAGTACGTACGTGGTGGTGTACGAAGGGAGATTCATACACGTACGTACGTACTAGGTACCGCAGGCAGCTTTCTTTCTGCGTCTGCATTGACAACTATCTGCGTAAATTACATATTCCCTTCTCGTCCCTGCCCTTGTTTTCAATAGCAACAGCTTTATTAGCTTTCATTAGCAAAATCACGGCGCGTCTTCTACTAGGATATAATGATACGTTGCCTGGAAACGGCTGTTACTTTTTCTTTGACTTTCGGAACAAAACATGCATATCAATATCAGTACTGTAAACCCTCGTTTATAGCCCCCGGGAGCTATCAAAACGTTAGTCGCCGATTACGGGGGCTATATACGAGGGGGCTATACACGAGGGGGGGGGGGGCAATATACGAGGGCATTTTACATTTGCACCCAAAGTAGGGTTTTTTGACCTCCTGAACTCATTCATTTCTGGCGGTTATTTTGCATGTTTCCAAGCTGCTCTAGTCAAAAAAGCAGCTTTTAGCTCAAAAAACTGTGAAATTTTTGTTGTCATTTTTGTTTTTGTTTTTGTTGTTTTTGTTTGTTGTTGTTGTCATCACAGGTAAAATGTTCAGAACTGTTCCAAATGATGTGCAAATGATCTCCTATGCATGAAAACACCCCAAAAACGCTGTTTTTAGCTGAAAAACACACGTTTTCCGCTGCTTTTCGCGTTTTGCTATAGGGGGCTATTTACGAGGGCAAATGATGTTAGTCGCCGATTAGGGGGGCTATATACGAGGGGGGGCTATATTCGAGGGGGCTACAAACGAGGGTTTACAGTAGCTTACATACGTAGCTTTTACCTTTTGCCGGCCTGGCGCTGACCTACATTACAGAATATACGTATGTCAAGATACAGTTTATGTACGGAAGCATACGTAGTACGTTTTGTGTGCTGAAAGTCGCCGACACTGAAGTCGATTGTACAACGCACATACGTAAACGATGTAATGTAAAAGGATGATGAAGTCGGCGAAGAAAAGGAGCAACGCGTTTCCGGATAGTCGAGTGGTGGTGAATGTAGGAGGTGAGAGGCACGAGACCTACGCCAATGTGCTCAAGCGAATTCCGGCCACCCGACTGTCCAGACTCACACCCAGCAGTCCCAACTACAACTCCGAGCTGAAAGAGTACTACTTCGACCGGAATCCAGACATCTTCGCACAAATCTTGAACTACTATAGAATCGGTAAACGAAAACTGCGAATGCCTTTCATTCTGGTCACTTCGAAAGTGGGAAATGATTGTGGTACCGTGCGTAGCGTAGCCAAGTACCGTGTGTTGTGTTGTGTACTAATTTTAGGAAAACTGCACTATCCCACAGACGTTTGCGGCGAATGCTTTGAAGCTGAACTCGAGTACTGGGGCTTGGATCCCAATCAGGTGGAGCTCTGTTGCCTCATGACCTACACGGCACACAGGTACGTAGTACGTACGTACGTACGTAGTGTATCTTTTTGTATGCATGTAGGTACCCAACCGCAATTCGAATTTCATGCTTAGGCTTAGGCTTAGCCCTACGTATACACAAAATATAGTAACTTCAAAGTACATACATACAGCTGCTACTTGAATGAAAGCATGGAGGGGTGGCAAGGGGAACGGCGGAGGAGGGACTTTAGGTGTTGCTAAACTAAAACACTTTTAAGAAATTTGAAAGTGAACCGCTACATAGCATTTATTTACTTCACATGCACAGAGACACTCATGAGACATTGGCAACTCTGGACAAGCTGAATTTGGACTCTGACCATCCAACTGAGGAAGCGACAGCTTCACTCTTCGGATGGATGGATGATCTCTACTGGGGACGGCTGACCAAATGGCAGAAGTTGAAGCCCAAAATCTGGTATCTGTTTGATGAACCGAGCAGCTCAAAGGCTGCAAGGGTGAGTTTCCTCGGTTGTTGTTACACGGCACAGTACGTACATTCCAAGTGGACAATACTATCTTGCAGTAGTGTCGCCCACCCACGCGTTTCTCCTTCAGATCAATCAAATCCTATCCATTTCTCTCATCTGTCTCTTCACCCTGTCATTCTGTATGAAGACGCTTCCAACCTTCAAAATTCCTACCGTCCACATCAACGTCTCAATTCCGACACCACACATTCCCGACTGCAAGCCAGCAGACGAGGAGACATGGTACTGCGTTCCGGATGAGATCAAGCACCGACCTGCTTTGGTCTGGAAAGACAATCCTCAACCTTGGCGCCTCTTTTTCTACGTGGAGCTCTTCTGCAACGTGTGGTTCGCCATTGAAATCACCGTCCGCCTCATATCCTGTCCGAGTTTGCTTCAGTTCATCATGAACGCCTTCAACATCATCGATTTCATCGCTACCGTCTCCTTTTTCGGCGATGTTTTCCTCTTTCAATTGGCTGGCAAGAGAGCGGACACATTGGAGATTTTTGCGCTCATTCGCATTTTCAAGCTCTTTCGCATCACGCAGCACGTGAAGGGACTGAAGATCGTGATACAGACCTTCCGTTCGGCAGCCAACGAGCTCCTGCTGCTGGTCTATTTCGCCGGCTTGAGTGTCATCTTCTGCGCAGCCATCATGTATTTCATCGAGAAGCAGGAGATCTTCTCCGGTGCGGCTCTGGAGAAGAGCAAGGCGGAAGGAAAGGGGGTGTCCCCTTTCACCAGTATCCCCATCGGTCTCTGGTGGGCCATGATCACCATCACTACAGTCGGATTCGGCGACATTGTTCCCTCCACTACACTCGGAATGCTTGTTGGTAAGCTAGCTACTCTAAAGTTTGCTCTATAACCCGCCATATGGTGTATGACCCAAATTGGTCGACTTTGAATTTTAGTATTATAACCCGATATGGTGTATAACCCGATATGGTGTATAACCCAAATTTGTCGACTTTGAATTTTAGTATTTTGTATAGCCGATATTCACCACGCGCCAAATGCTTTAAGCATTAAGTGTAGGCTATAGCCTACCCCGATATTTTGTATAGCCCGATATCGACTTCTTTCGCAACTGTGTGTACGTAGTTAGTGTCCTAGTGTGTACTGTACTGTACGTATGTACTACTATGACGTGTACGTATCTAGCACGTGTGATTATTTTGCAGCGTCAGTGTTCGCTATGTCCGGTTTGGTCTCTATCACGCTGCCGATTCCGATTATTGTGAATCACTTTTCAATGCTGATAGCGCATGCTCAAGCCAGAAGACGCCTGCCGAAGCAGCGCAGAGTTCTTCTGCACCATCAAGAGCATCGGGAGCGCCGATGAAGAAATGCATCTTGCTATTGTTGAGGAATAGTACGTAGACGTACATGTATTTGAAGTAACTGTAGGTACATACGCGCCTTTACGTACAGTATACGGTATGTTTGTGGACCTGACTTGACTCTCTTCCATCTTTCTTTACATATATGTATACGTAGCAATGAAGCACTAACACTGAAACTTATACACACTCTATGGGACGTGTACCGTACCTACGTTTCGAACACACACTAGACATATGTACATAATATACTGTACGTACGTACTGTACATATGTACAGGGTGTCTCATAATAAACCGAACACTTTTCCGTGCATGTAACTCTGTAACCACATGTTAGATTTTCATTCGGTTTTTTGTATTTAGTAGCCAAGGCTTCAACTTAGATGTGTAGATAATTTTAGCTTCGTAGGCCCAGTGGAAGGTACTCAAACACCTTCTTTCTCCGACGGTCAAAAACGAGGGTTTTTCTAACTGGTAGTGCCGATTTAGGGGTCTTTTATGCATGGGTCCAAGATAAAATTAGTCTCGTAATGAAAAAAGAGGTCCCCAAATGCTAGAAAATGTGTATCTCATGCACTATCCCCAGTGCCACCATAGCAAACGCATGGAACAGGGTATCTTGAAAAATTAAGACTGAAATTTTCTCCATACTGAAGAAAAACGTCGATTTTGAGCTTCTAGATTCAAACCGTCGCAACTTCCGAAGTATGCGGAGAAAATAGTCGAAATTTTGTACAGATCTAAGTTGAAGCCTTGGCTGCTAAATACAAAAAACCGCATGATAATCTAATGTTTGATTCCAGAGTTACATGCACAGAAAAGTGTTCGGTTTATTATGAGACACTCTGTATGTATGCGCGTAGGCGTCGGCTCCTTGCTTCACATCCTATAGCGTATACATGCATACTGTAACGTCCTGCCAGTTTCCGCTTCACAACAACGCGTGAATGCCCTGTCATGTACTTGGTACATACATAACATATACATATAAACCGTGAATAGACGCCTACATTGCCTAGGTACGTATGTATATTGTGCTACTGTATATGTATATGTTAAACCGCGACGAAGAGAACAATTATGCTGTCCCTGTCAAGCCCCGACGGTAAAACAAAAGAATTCAGTCAACATTGCTGTAAAAACAGTAGAACCTGACACGGATGGACAAGTGTTTCGGCCACGTGTACGGTATACTATATGGTAGTATGTCAAAAATAGTCGCACCCTTTGACGGCGCTTCACGTCACGCGGCATTACCGCATATCGTGACGACATACCACGACCACCGAAAACCCACGCAATCTATGTACGTACGTTGCATGACATGCATGCGGAAAGCAGCTTGAGCTTGCTCAATGCTTTGGAAACTTGGCATATGTACGAATGATACTGCTTCTTGAAACATGGTGAACAACAGATACAAACTGGACATCTTTTCGGTTCGGACAGCCTATAGCTTAGCCATACAAGAGCAACTACAGTTCAGCAACACAAAATTACAACATGATTACGTACATAGAATCGTACGAAACTGCATATGCTCATACAAATTTTCCTCATACGAAACTGCATACAAATTTTCCTTCTCGACTATGCATGCATGCACATACATACTGTCAGATACAGACACACACGGTCCACGGACAAGATTGTCCTGTCATACATGTGCATATATGTATGTACATACGTACTCATGTTCGACACAAATCTGTGTCATGTGCTTACATAATACATACACATTTTATGCCCGTACATACATACACATACAGTACTGTACATACATACATACATACGCTTTTAATTCAGGGCAATGGGCTCTACTTCGAAGCACTTGACTGCCAGCTCAGATAGGAAGTCATCGAGTTCGAGTCTGGCGTCGTGGGTGTTGTTGGGGTCGTTGGCCTTCTTACTGCAGTTGTGCTGCTTGAGGATGTGTTCCCGCACCCTGGTCATCGCGTTGGAGTTGTAGGCCTTGCACAGCTTGCAGGAGTAGAGATTGGGCACGTGCGTGTACAGGTGTTTGCGTATGAAGCACTGGATGATCTTGGGACTGACGCTGGTGCTGTGGCTGCCGCACAGTCGACATTCGGACGTCTTGCAACTGATCGGCTGCTGGTTCAAGCGCTTGTAGGTCAACTCCGTCAGGGTGTCCAGATGCTTGAACCGGATCGATTGTGTGTACGGACGAAAATTCGGCTTCTGCGTGGACTCTGAAGCAACGTGGAACCTTATTTCACCTTATCGTGCAAGCACTACTACAGTACATACATGTGTACATCTCTTTAGCAAGTACCACGTTTCAGTTTCTTCTCTCTTTCTGCCCTCTGCATCTGTCTGCCATCCATTTGAGCGTTCGTTTCCTCTTGCTTCGTCAGCTGCTGCTGATACCCTGGAAAGGTCGGACCATTCGTTGTAGGACTGGTCTCTTTCCTCATCATGGAAGCCTGCAGCTGCAGTAGAGCGTTCATATTGGCGATGTAGTTGAAGATCGTGGAAGCTTCGACTAGAGACCGCTAAAATAAAAGCACATATGCATTACACACACCGCGCATGATTCGGAAACTTGTTTTTGTACATACTTACGTACTGTACTAATGAGGCGGAGAAATCTGTGTATTGTACAGAAGTACTACGTACGTACGTACCGTACTATGAACGTACAGGGGCTGCCATCGGCACTGACCTGTGCTTGAAGTGCTGCAAGCGCATCTTGGGCGGCTGGCGAAGTCGCTTGCCCTGACGCCATCGTTAGCAGCGAGGAGGCTGACTGCAAACAAACAAAGAAAGCCATAAGAAATTGACGGCCTCAGGTTTAGGTTATGCATGACAACTGCGGTGTCAGTTCTTTACCGCTGCCGCAGTCGGACAATTGTTGGACATTGGCACCGCTGCAACTCCGTTTCTGAAAGCCACTGCTCGAAGCAGCTGCATGTTGTAGTCCAATTGCGATGGAACCCTCATCCTCGGGATTGCTACTGTCAATCGTTCTTCCTTCGGCGGGATCACAATTCGAAGTTCTTCCTGCCTATTCCTACTACTACTACTAGTATTCCCTACACTATTCAGCTCTTTATTGTGCAGGAGTGAGTCGACGTTGAATGGTTTTCGATTCATGATGGCCAACAAACTACCTACGCCGAAACGGAACACTCAATAGCTCTATTGGTGGTCGGTTGGTTTACGCGATTATCGTCTGCTGAATGCGACGCGCCAAACAGAACAGAACAACAGAGGAGAAGCAGGATGTTCACAGATAAACGGCGCCCCCTTCACTGGATCAGCTCTCTCTGCAAAGCCAATAGCTATGAAGTGGCTAACTTGGTTGACACGCCGGTATTATACAGTTGAAGCCGCCTATTGTACCGCACGACAGTCCGCGCTATTGTGGAAGTGAAGCTGGACTGGTTACTTGTTCTATTGCAGTGGACTTTAGGCAGCGGTGGCTAAACCTTTTAGTACTGCAGTTACAGGGATGTACTACGCGTACATATTACGTGACAGCTGCGTATTTCGTTAATTATTTGCGCAATACATAACCTAACCTGTATTTTGTTTACGTACTGTGTGAAGTTACGGTAGTGTAGCTAATGCTAGCCGCCGCTGCATTGTGTGGGCGACCTGTGACCATTCACTGAGTTTTGGAAGAGCATGTCAGGATGGTATGTCTCTTTTCCAGTCTTGCACAGATGCTGCCTATGGTATCTCATCTTTAGGATAGTAATTGATGCTGCGCCCCCATTCAAACGGACGACAGATTCTATTGTGTGTACGCTGTCCATCCAGGTCTGTCCACTTAAAAACTGCTTGCGTTCCTACGGACGCTGATTTTTCCATAGCGACGAAGCAGCAAATTTTAGGTGGAATTAGTGCTCGATTTCAGGCGATTGTAGTCATTATGCTAAGGTATCACCGCGCTCATTGTATTCAGCGACAAAATGAAAACTTCCGATCGTCGGCTTATATGCACAATTGCACATTGTACAAGTACAAGCACACAAAATGTGGACAGATTATGTACGTATTCAATCTACACACCGGATGAGAACCTGCACCTACAAAGCAAAGTGCCGCGTTTTACTGTACACATAATAAAACATTAGCTGCATAAGCTATACTATACACATACACAACGCACAAGCCATGCTATACTTTGGAATCTTGAATGCATGACAACGAACAGTGAGCAGTAACACACAACTTCCGAAACAAAGTGGCATGCATAATTCTGGTTCAGGGCGGGTCTGGGTACGTACGTACTACCTATGTTCCTGATTGACCACCTGTCAGTCATTGTGTATGTATGCATGTACGTAGCACGTAAACGAAAACGCTAGTCAACCGCTGCGTATGTTGTACTGTATCATCAAAAATACATAGCTGGGCATTACATATACTGTACGTAACGTAGACATGCATGTACATGCCTAGCACACACACACACGTACGTAAATCGGCGGCTGCGGATCGGCGGCTGCGGATCGGCGGTTGCGGATCGGCGGCTGCGGATCAGGCTGCGGATCGACGATGGTGGATGCGGATCCGGCTGCGGATCCGCCCTATAGTTGTGTGTTGGAGAGTACCCCTAAAGGCGCCTATACTACTTACGTAAAGACGCTCTTTTGCAGTAGAGATTCGTAGGTACACGTTAGATATAATCCTGAAGCGCGGATGCCTTGTTCTCGACCAGCAGACTGTACAAATTACTGTCGGAGACAATGACTTTGATGAACTCATCCTTGCTGATTTTATCATCGTTGTCGCTGTCCAGTTTCTGTAGCAGGGTTTTGGCCGTAGTTTGCGCAGATCTGGGAGTCACGGCTCCAGTGTGCATGGTGATCATTGCTTTCAGCACCTTTTCCAGTTCAGCTCTCGTGATGCGGCCACTCCTATCCTGGTCCAATAAATCGAAGGATGCTGCCAGCTTTTCATCAGGACTCCCATTGCTTATCACGTTGAGAAAATGAAGAAACTCCTCAAAAAGCGGACAACCATTTTGTCTTAGAACTCGTACAAGTATTAGCTTATCTACCAAATTGGGATATGAATGATATTCTTACAATAAAATCCAAACCACCGCCTTCGTCCTTATCAAAAGCTTTGAAGACCAAATCGATGTAGGCTCTGGCTTTGTCAAACGATACACCTTCATCAAACTGCTCTGGTAATAAATTACGGTAAGCCAGGTAGAACTGTTTGCTGTTCATCCGCATGTCGGGACAACTTTTCTGGAAAAGGCGGAACCACTCTTCAATTTTTCCTCGATTAAACTCAGTTGTTTTCAACAGAAGTTCGAGTTCCTGCGGTTTCAGTTGCAAAGGTTTCGCCTTCGGTCGACAAAGCCCCGATCCCATCGCATATAAGGGGGAATTTTACAGTCAACTTTTTAGGGGCTCGCACATTGTGCCAGTTACTTTTCGCAGCTGACTTCTTTCTTCCTCTAGATATTTTATACGCACCCAGCCCAGGCTCTGGCAGTAACGACGACGGTGTATGCAAAAGACAAGAACCAATTATTGCTACAGATCTACTTACTATCCACTTCTTCCTTTCACGGCACGCACATTTTATTTTTACTCCACTCTGCCATGAGCTTTCTGAATGCATGAGCATTTTTATACGAAGCTGAATATATAAAATGCACGTGATAGGTACAATTTGAGGAAACGACTAATTTCGTGCTCTAGTGCATGAGCTGCTACTAACCACGATAATTATACCTCCGGTGATAGTTTAGTCCGTTTGAAGTGAGCTGCTTTTGTCTTCCATGGAACAAAGCCAACCAATCACGAGTCATTGACAAAATCGGCAGCGCTGTGTTGTTCGTAAGTGTACGTACCTACATACGTAAGTACGTACCCTTTGTTACTCTCCATATTCTGAAACGGTGGCAGACGGTGGAAACGTAATTTCGGGTTGTGCATGTGCGTGTGCCGTGGCAATATTGCGGTACATGACCGTGGTGCGCTTCAGACGTGCTCCGAGTTTGCTCCGAGCGAGTTCGCTCCGAGTTTGGAATGACTTCGTTTCGAACCGAAACGAACGTCAATTGCTCGCACGACCCCGAATTACAAATTTGGTTGTTCACACGCACGTTCCGAAAAACAAAGCGAGTTCGGTGCAAACTCGGAGACGTTACATGTTGAAGCATAGTCAGGGCTCCGAATTCGGAGCGAGTTCGGAGTTCACGTCTGAAGCGTACCATTGATATCATCACGTCCCCATGCAGCAACAAACATTAGGTATGAACAAATAGAAAGTGCAGTTCATCATATGATCATGTCCATAGCCTTGTTTTCTACCAGCAAGCTGTAAAGGGCTGCATCATTTGTGCAACCCTGGAGAAATTCTATCTTGGAAATTTTCCCATCTAAATCTTTGTCCAGCTTTTGCAGGATAATATGTGTTGCGCTGGCAGCTCCTTTGGCGGTTCCGGAGTGCATGGTTACCATTGCTTTTATTACTTTGAAGAGCTCGACCTCCGATATGCTCCCATTGCTATCTTGGTCAATAATGCTGAAAGCAGCCTCTAGCTTTTCCTCCAGTGTACCATTGCTAAGAACGTTTAGAAAGAGGAGAAACTCCTGAAAACATAGAAGGCTTGGCGTTCTTTCAATGACCCGGAACTTTTTCAACGTTTTGGGCGGTCACCCAGTATTGTACCCGTCAAAAGATACTAGATAACATATAATAGGTAATGTACAGTCGTGCATACTCTGAATTCCAAAGACCCACTATTGTCTTGGTCAAAAGCTTGATAGATGAGTTGGACAAACTTTTTGCATTTTTGCTCAGATATGGCATAGTTGAATTGTTCAGGAAAGAGAAACTTGTAGGCACTCAGGAATTGATCCGTTGTCATTTTCCCATTTGGACAGTACTTTCTAAAGTTGGAGTACCAAGTGCGAATGGTTGCTGGAGGGTATTTGGTGTGCTTCACCAAGAAATTAACGTCGTGACTTGAGATTGGCGGATGATAAAGCTTACAAACTTTTGCTCCCATGGATTGGTCAAATAGCTTTACAAGGCGGTTGAAGAAATTAAAAACGTCATTGGTGCCAATGATATGCATGAAGTGCGAAGAAACCCAGCTAGTGGGTGAGTTGAAACGCACGTGCCAAGGAAAGGCGTTTCCAAGAGTAAAGGCAATTATAACCAGTGTAAGAACATTTGTCATTTTCAGAGATCAGTTTTCAAGTTCTGAAAGGCAATGAAACACAGCCACTGCTACCCTACCGATAAAATATTACCTGAGAATTTTGTTTTTTACGCAACTTTTCAGACCACTAAATCATTGCACTTGTCTCTCACGTACATATGTAAGTACATACATAGCAGCTTCTTTTTAGCCTACGTAGACAATTCGAATTGAAACCACTCTGTATTTCTGCTCTTATGCGCCAGATAAAATATCTGAGCTGTGGAGTATCGAGTCTCGAGGAAGCTGTCAAATCGTAGTTTTCGGTTATTGAGCTCCTTGCCAAAGTCGGAAGCATTACTCTCTACAGTACACCAAGGAACGTAATCAGATCCAAGCAGCTCTTCCTGGCTCATGGAAATGGCAGGACATCTACTGGGGATGAATCGCTTCATAATCTCATCAGAAGTTTCCAGAGAGTGAGGAAACACCAACTTTGCCTCTTGCTTTACATTCTCTAGGACAAATGTGTCCTGAAAAAATATACGTACAAGTAACATGCTGCAGCTTGATAACACAACACGCATGTACAATCTTAGGCCACGTTACATTCATACACGTGCAAAACGCCAAGATGCCTACATTTGGTCTTTCTCTTAGTCGATCCTTGACAGCAGACATGTCAATGTGTTGAAAGCCGTTCTGTGATGTGCTGCAGCATGGAATACGCTGGAGTAACGTTTCATACATCGCAGGGAGATAGTGAAAATATGGTAGTTCTGTCACATCCTCGACTCCGTTTTCTTCTATCCATTGTGACAGTGTCTGCAAGGCTTGGCAAACTTTCATGTCGCATCATAGATAATTTACACTTTGCTACGTATTACGTACATACGTACGTACGTAGTACCAAAAATATAGAAGCGTCCCCTCATACCAAGACTTGCTTGAAAACGCCGATCTCACAGCTGGATGTGAGCCATCTCTCGTGCCACTGCAGCAGACTGTTCTGTGTCATGTGGAATTTCTTGACTTGAGGAAAACTGAAGAAGATGTGCTCTGCTGGAGGCATGGCCCAGAAGCATTCTCTCTCAAGTATCCTGAAAAACGCATCAATGACAACATGACGCTTGTGCACTGCTGGCTGAGTGTGTTCAGTGTGTTGATCGTTGGTACGTGTATAGGAACGTAGCTGATGCATAATGTTTTACCCGCACTGGCGCATGAAGTCACAGTAAGCTTGAAAAGCAGTGTCATACACCACCCTGCGAATCAATGGTGGCTGTACAAACTTGACGCTGTCAATGCTAAGACACTCACACCATCTATAGTATACAACACAGCAATTGTACCAATAATTATCGCATCGCTCTGACATGAGCGAGCACAACCGCTAAATCAAGGATGGAAATAAAGGCGCGAACTTTGCATTTGGTTTTGGGCAGGACTGCTGCGGTTCTCGACAGATGCACAAGAAGAACATGACTTCATAGCCATCAATTACTTGGAATCCCACCAGTCCAACCAGAGAACTTGGAAAGGTGTACGGAAACAATCCACGGTTTGAATAACTGTAAAGACCATACTGTATTCTCAGCTCAGTGTTGTGATATTGTAGGGTCATGGACAAAAGCTTTACTGCTTTTTCATCAATCCCTGGACTGGTACATCATGAGGAAGTCTGAATAGGGTTCTGCAATGCAGCTGAGGAAATGAGCACTTCTTCTGAGCTGAAACTTGTTGATTGACCCAGTATTCAATGTACTTTGTCAATGGAGATTGCGGTAAATCTGGAAAACAATACAGGTGAGTTCAATATATCCGCAGATGGATAAAATCCAAAGCTTTGCAAAGGTGATTGATGTTACTGATTCCGGTGCAATGGTTGACTTTTCCATATCCCTTGTTTTTACAATTGCGGCAATAGAAACCCGTCAGTTCATTGGACGATGCAACGGCACAGATCGTGTGATATTGGTCTCCACAGTTAACGCAAACAAGCACTGCTTTCAAGTATCTCTGATTCATACTGACGTTGATTAGTTTCTTGATGCGATAACAGAGTCCTCTGTTGGTGCTTCTAACAACGATAAGAGGTCTGAGAAATTATGTTCATGCGCTAGAAATCCCAACAGTACACCGCAAACTTTGTTCTAACCTAAGGGCGTCCGTTGGCAAAAGTTCAAAGCACTCCAAGCAGAAGCAGAAACAGCTGAGGTTTTTAAAAATCAAATGCTGTAAGAAGATCCACCACAACAATCCAAGAAGAAGCACTCCAACCACCAACAACAATGACATGACTATTTATTTGGCATTGACAAGCATAAACTGTTGGGACGTCCACAGCTACGTAGTACTCTACTGCACTGTTTATGTATGTGACCATACAAATGTACAGTACGTACGTATGAATGGCTACTGTATCAGCTTCACAGCGTGACCCACCTGCAGTACATGAACATACACATCTGCTGGATTTCATGAGTTTGCCTCGATCACGCATGCTTCACGCAGTGGTAAGCTTATCGAGGGGGTGAACCAGTTCTATTATTTTGTCCACTATGATCAAACTATACATATTGTACGGCTACAGTACGTTGTGGTGTGGTTGGGGGTTGGGGGGGGGGGGGTTTCCTCCCGTTGGTTCTCTCCCCAAAATTTGGCGGTAGGGGAGGAAAATTTTTCCCACTTTTGCGAAAAAATATTATTCCTAGGAGTGCTATGGTGTAAGACGCGTGAAACGCAGTTTTGACCTTACCGTGGTACACGTACATATGGCGGTACTGCGCGCCACCTTTTTTCCCTGATGTCCCGGGATTGGGGAAGGGCTTTGGGCGTGAAAGGGGGAAATTTTTGGGGGGGCCCCCCCCCCCCCCCCCCCCGGGGCCCCCCCCCCCCCCCCCCCCCCCTCGGGGGGGGGCGCCCCCCCCACCCCCCCCGGGGCCCCTCCGCTCCCCCCTATGTCTCCCCCTTCCCCAATTTTTTCTCCCCAAAAATTTTGGGTCACCATATACCCCTGATGAATCACTGTTTGACGCACTGTAACTGCGTACGTATTATTGGCAGTGGCACACTGCACCATGCTTATCACTCAAACTTCCACTGCTTCAAATTCCGATCATAAAATGCCATTGGATTCATATGAGTGCCACAGGCGCGATCCCAAAACGTGAAAAATTGCCCGTAGTTGTATAGATATTTGGAGTGATGAAAGGTGTGATGCGCTGCACCGTTTATGAAAGAGAATGGTGTCAAATGAACGCCATCGTGTATCATGACAGTCCACAGCTGGACGAACACAAACGAACAGAGTGAGAGCCACTTGTGCATCGGGAACACGTATGGGAAGATGTGATAAGGCAAGGACTGCATCCAACCGTCAACGGGGTGAAACGCAACTGCAGCAAATGGAGTAGGAACCTGCATACATCAAAATGAGATTCGATCTTCACTCAATAATTGCAATTTGAAATCACATGGATGATGTTTTAAGAATACGCGCGCTATGTACACTCACAACTTTTACCTTCCAAGCATGATGCATTTTGTGAATATGCTTATAAGCCGCTGGGATCTCATGGAGTTTACGATGGATCCAGTAAATCAGACTGTCAGACCAGATGAGAAAGATGAGGAAGCTGAAGATCAAGTAGCTCCAACCGCCGGGATGATCGTGTACAGCGGAATACAGTTTGGAGTAGCCTCGAATTTCGCCAAGGAAAAACGGTACAGTAAGGTGTGCCATTTTCGGAATTGACCATAGGCTCATCTCAATTTCCTTGCGTACTTGACCTTTGAAAGGTTGCGGATCACTGGGTGGGTGATAATGGTTCTTCCAGAGAATGAAAAACAGAAAATATGAAATGGAAGAGCAGATGAAGTAAAGTAGCGTGCCACCTACCATCAAAATAAAGTACAGGCAAAGAATTTGTCTCAGCACTGACCCTTCTGCCAGTTGTTGTGACCAATGATTCGTGGATGCGATTGGAAGCAACGACTCAAACGTGTGGTCAATGACTGCAACAACCTCATCCATCTTGCCACACTTGCCCCTGTGTTGCTAAACTATGCTATGCAATGTTTTTTTGTAATGTAGCTTACTGTACCACAGGCAGGGCTTATCTGGCGATGCGATGCAATACGGTATGTAATACGCAGGCTCTTCAGGCTTTTCATGTGCATGTACTGTACGTTTAATATGTACATCGTACGCCAGCTTTATGTACGCATGCAGGTGAGCATAAGTGTATACACTACGTTTACGTACGTAACCACAAAGATCATGTACATACATACATACTTTTACAGACAGCAATTGATAGAGATTCTGTACATAGTACAGTACGTACGTACGCACCAGAAAATATGCGAAAATGTCATGCAGCAATGAACATGTTTTGTGAGTTTTCTGCTGATTTCTTTCAGCAGCGTCAGAGCGTAATAATTTCGATCCGATGGTAGCTTTGAACGTAATTGCGGAATAATGCCGGAACTTTTGGTTAGAGTAAGAGCAAGTTCCGGAAAGTGAGTTGGCTAGCAACAGTAATCACGTGGAATCTAACCAACTTGAATGTGCTTACGGTACGTCTGGTTCTGGAGTGGTTCAAACCGCACGAAGCGCGAAAACAAGTACATAACATACAGTGTACGTAGGTACTACGTAGCCACATGGTTTGTTGTTAGGAACCAGATACAAAGGAAAGCTACAAATTGGCTTGTAACGACGCAATAATAGGTTTTCAATTACAAGAGTTGGATTCTTATCTTACTCACCTACTGTACTGTCATCCGAAATAAAAAAATACTTCAGGACCAAAAGTTCTCTTTACCTCTCGTCTCCTTCACTACTACTATTTTGCGAATCAAACAGCCATGGGGAATGACCGATGCTGCTGTTGTCGAATTACGACCAACGCTGCCATCGTGGGCATGTGTCAGCTGCTTCTAGTCGTCGTAATGATGGCAAATTGTGGGGTGATGCTGGACAGATTCGAGAGCTGGATGGAGGTGCACGACAAGTGGGAAATGAAGCATCAGCTAAAGCACACCTTCCACTACATGATGATGAAGAACAAGTCATTTGTGGACACGATGGGAACTGACATGAGTCAGATGCCCGAGAAAATGCGAGCGCACTGGATGGTGTTCAAGGCGAAGATGATGAAGATGGAGATGATGAATGTGAGTGAACAGTTCAGGTTCAGTCTGACGTAGTTATTGAAATTTCGAATCCTAAAATGATGGGCGATGTTTATTTAGATGACGTCCAAGATGAAAATGATGATGCCGACTGGCACTCCAGGGTCGGAGCCGGAGCCAGAGCCAGAGAGTAATGCCATAACGATGGCTGTATGGGAAATGGAGTTGGCCAAATGGATAGCCGTTTCCGCAGTCTGGCTGGCGGCTCTCTTCGCATACGGCCTGGCATTCCGCTACTATCGTCCTGTATTTGTCTTGCCCAACTACTTCATGCAGATCGTGTCATTGGTCATGACCCTCATTGGAATCAGTAAGATCTTTTCCCAACTGTCTACACTATACAGCAGTATACTAAGTATGTAGGTTACTTTGTCAGGCAGTGTAATCGTAATGGATGGTTTTGCTTCTCTTCAGTTGTCCTAAGCGTTGATTTGGCGGGAATGAAGGGAGAAGATGACGACATGATGGGATGGATGGAGGAAGCTGAGGACAACTGGATCATGGCTTTGATTCTGATGATTCTCATCGCAAGTGTCATCGTCTTCATCATTGAGGTACCGTACGTACGTACGTACGCACGTATGTTCGTCTTCGTACAATGTAGGCCAATATGCTATTGAGGAGCAAAAGTATACAATAAAGACGCATGGCTTCTAACAGCGCTTCTTCCCGTTGCTCTTGACAGATTTACTTCGTGGTGATCATCCACAAATTCTGGGCATTCCTCAAGGAGACATCCGGCTCTGTGTTTCCCGGACTGCCGGATTACCATTCTCGCCTCGGGGATAAAAGAAACAGCAGCGTGTGAAGAAGCTTGTTGACTGATCTTACTTCTGAATACCGAAGTCAACTTCGTTATCGGTACTAGTGTTGTGGTTTTTTGTTTTTTTTTTTTTTTTTTTTTTTTTTTTTTTTTTGAATTTAGTTGAGTGTTGTGTGGTCTGTGAGACCTGTAGCTTTTCCCATATCACCCCAAAGGCGTGTGCGACAGCGTGTGTTCGCCCGTTCGTGCGTATCACCTGAATACTCGTGCGGTGTGGTCACTGAGCGCTTGATGAATTTATGTACGTACTACGTAACACTAAAAATTAGCCTATACTTCGTTCACCCACTGCACTTGTACGTAGCACGTACGTGCGTTCGTATTTTACGTAGTATGTGCAATATTCATTGTACAGTTGTACATACATACCATACCATTTCCACATGTCGGTCAATCAACATGCGTCGTATAGGTGTGCTGCTGTTCAATGTTCATTATCTAACATTTATCATTTCTTCATCGTGAATAAATAGCTTTTCACATTAGGCATGAAACTTGATACCTGAACAGTAAACAAATAGATCTTGTAACAGTTGGAAAAAGCATTATCCATGCTCAAAATAAGCGAACCACATAGAGTAGAACGCTGATAATTTATACAAAGTAGAATAGAGTTTTGAAGGCAGTTAGCTGAACGACCACGGGGGCAGAACAACTACCGTACTGTACTATTCCGCCAGTAAGTCGGTTCCCCCAAAGAAGAACAAATTCCTGCCCTTTGACCATGTATTCCAGTGGTCAGATATGGCCCAGTAGTCCAGTGTGCTGCTGTTGCATGCCCATCCGCTGTGGAGTGTTGTTCCTGGGGATCGTGGAGATGGGCTTCGCATTCCTCTCTCTTTCTTGTCGCGTAATCTACGTGCTCGTGCCAGAGGCCCGTGAACAGTACTTGCACCACCAGGCTGGAGAGAAGCTCATCGCAGAACCAGTGATCAACAACACCAAATGGGACTGCTACGTAGCTTACGCGGCAATTGGCATGAGCGGACTGCAGCTGCTTGTGATATTTCTGATGATGTGTGGCGCTGTCTGTTCCGTAGCAGCTCTACTGCTTCCTCATCTGGTCATTCAGATCATTGGAAGCTTCGCCCTGCTGGGACAAGCTGCTATCCTCTGTCTCATCTATGGAGTCACCTACAAGACCATATCCTGGGCCATCGCACAAGCACTGGCTGCTGCCATCGTCTTTTACTTTACGCACGTTGTCTGGGAATGCTATTGCTACTTGAATGAGTTGAAAAGGGCGGAAAGAAATCAGCGCTATCTCATGGGCAACGGCTTTGCCATAGTTGGCGACCGGTCCAACCCGTCTTCAGTTTCGCCTTCGCCACAGCATGAACTAGAAGTGACCAAACTGTAACAATCGAGATTTCACATCAACATGATTCAACAATTAAAGGAACAACTGAAAGAAGCCAGTTCTGGAACATTTTTTAGACGAGTGACAGAAATCTGTGGAAAAGCAATGTAGGAAGAAAGAACAGGATTGTCGCGGTACATAAAGCCAAGAATTGATACACCGACACCTCATTGTTACTTCTAGGAACAATAGCCAGTTTGATCCGATAACCAAACATCCCACTCGTTTGTGCGAAGATGCTCAATAGATAATAATTTTGTCATTTCTTGTGAAAAAAATGGGCGAAGGTGCTAGTCAGCTCACTGCCAAAGCTTTCAGGGTGACCATACTTCTCCTTGAAGTCATATCCAGGTTGGACGTTGGAGAAGCAAATAATTTTGAGTAGGAAGCGAGGTCAAACAAAACCGGCTTGCTGTTTCAGGGCTGTGTACTGTCAGCTTCAAGCGAGCCCTGGACCAGCCGTGGACGATTTTCGTCGGATCGTAACCGAAGGTGGCTACGAAGAGGAGGTAATTTTCATGAGAATATTGGATAGTCTTATCGACCCAACCATTTACGACAAACGAATTCGACCAAAGTCAATCTACGGAGGGCAAGGTATGGTACTGTATGTACGTAACGCCTATGTACCATACGTACGTAAATAAGACAGGAGGCTCAAATATTCGCAAGGCGCACTTTGTAGGACAACCAACGCGCGTCATCACCTCGCTATATCTCCTCGCACTGTTCGAAGTTGATGCGCTGAAGTCGGTAAGACGTACATAAGACCAAAATGCCCCTATTTATTTGACGCGTAAGTAAAGTGAAAATTGTCCGTACCTGTAGTAGTGTACTTGGCTGCCATAGCAATACACGACTGACGTGGAGTTGATCCAAATGTGGCTGGATCCAAGATTGTCCTTCCTGGGTACGTCCAACGTGCTGGGAAATAGCAGAGACGTCCATCTCTCAGTACGAGGAGAGGCGATTCAGCGAATCTGGACACCGGACGTCTTTTTTGTCAACGAAAAGAAGTCGGAGGTGCACAAGCATCTCAAGCCCAACATACAGATGAGGATCTATGCCAATGGGACCGTTCTCCAAAAAACCCGACTCTCCATCACATTTGGTTGCAAAATGGATTTGCGCAAATATCCGATGGACACTCAGACCTGCAACATCAAATTCGGATCATGTACGCCTAGAGAACGATTCACATGCCATGATGCAGTTTTGTCGTGTTTTCAGTTACTTACATCACGCATGACTTGGAGTTCCTATGGAACGCAATGATGCCGATTGAAGTAGATCCAGAGCTGGATAACCCTACATTTGAACTGAGCCGTTATCAAACTGAAAACTGCCAAATATCTCGCGGTGAACTTGGTAAAGAAAGGCAGCTCAAGATCGCTTTGCCGTATGCGTTTCAGCGTCATTAAAACATTAATCATTAATTTAATTAATCATTAATCTTTAATCATCATCATTAATCACTAATTAATCATTTTGATCTTTATTCATTAATCATTAAAATGGCCTCTTTCTTACCGTATATATTTGATTTTCAAACTGGAAGCTGCCGCTTTGTGTAGGAGACTACACTTGCCTGAACGCACTGCTGGTGTTGCGTAGAGAGTTTTCTTATCATCTGGTTCAGACCTACGTGCCGACGATACTGCTGGTGCTCACATCGTGGATGTCCTTCTGGATTGATCCAGCCGCTGTACCAGCTCGAGTCGCCATTGGAGGTACCAGCCTGTGAATTCAATTGACACAACAAACAACTCTCGCATTTTCGAGCTCTTATTCCATTCCAGTTACAACGCTGTTGTCAATGATCACCATCGCAGGTTCAGTGCGAATCAACTTACCCCCAGTCTCATACGTCAAGGTACAGTAAACGTATGCAATTGTGCAGTCATGGACTCGTTTACCTAATTCGATAACAGCTTTCTCCAATGCCAACATACGTACTATAGTAGCTATTCAGGCATAGCACAGCGTTGCAGTTGTGATCGCTTCTAGGCCTTGGATGTCTGGATGTTCACCTGCATCTGTTACGTCTTTGCCTCCATGATCGAATATGCCTTCATGAATTTTGCTCAACGTCGATTCCGAGAGGGAAAAACACTCTTCCCCCAATTTCTTCGGAAGCTCGCGCGTTACTGCGGCAAGAAACAAGTGAAAGAAGTGGAAGCATTCGTGGTTGAAGACAAAGACGGAACCATGAACCATGTAAAAAAAGTCCGGGGCGGGCACCAAGCAGGAATCGAACCTTTACGCAACTTTCTCATACTTACCGTGAGGTGGACGTGAATTGAACGCAAGTTCAGTCGATTGTCGCCTCCTCTTGTCAATAGAAGACGATCGAGCTGAGGTCATCCAAGTCGAGAGAGGTCCAGGATTCGATTACATGGGCCCCTGGCACATCTGGCAAATTTTCCTTCTCGACTCTGCTTGCGGCCGGTCCGAGCTACTGTTTGTTTAGCTGCTCAGTTCTCCAAAAGCATTCTGTCTTTCTTTGCTTTTCAGTTCAGCATCTATTCGGATGGGTCACTTCGCAAGCGGAAGTCCAGTATCGATCCGGAGAGGCAGGCAAGTGGGCCAATGCCCACCAAAATGAACATCGATTACATCGCAAGATTCTGCTTTCCCATCACCTTCGGCATATTTCAACTGATTTATTGGACCACATATCGCGTGGTGGACTTTTGAGCCATCCGCGCAGTGTAGAATTCGATGAATTTGCATTATGCTATGAAGAAGAGTTTGCGTACTTTGTCTATGCATAGAAAAATGATAGCTTTTTTTAGCGAATATTTTTGAAAAAATAAATGCTGCTTGTTTTTTTGTTTTGTTTCGCCAAGGAGCTCGGCTTTTACTAAAAGGCAAACTTTTCAAACTTAGCAAACTAGCAACCCAAGAGCACTAAAAGGCAAACTTTTTAAAAGGCAAACCAAGCCGCACTGTGAGGATTTACTTTTCATTCTTTTTGTTGTCCGCGGCTGTCGCGTGATGATACGGAGAGAGGAGGAGGAGGAGATGAAGACTGGACCAGTGGATGAAGCGACATACATGATGGATTGGATGGCAACAGGATTTGGAGGAGAAAGTCAGAAGAAAAAAGAACACACGGTTCTTATTCTACTTCAATGCAATACAACAAACAGGTATCAAGGTGATCTCACAAACGCACTTGACTCATTATATAAGAGTAGCCTACAGTACGTACGTACGCGTACGCGCGTCCAATCACTCATATTGGAAGAAGAGAGCGTGACACGGCACCTTGGCTTGTAGAAACTTGGAATCTATCGTCCTCACAGGAGAAGCCTTCAATCCATCGTAGGCCAGAAGTTCCATGTACCACGAGAAAACAGCCGTGAAGTGATTGCTGCTGTGCAGGGTAAGTCCTAGAGAGAAAGTACTTTTGTACTAGTAAGGAAGAAGTAGTAAGCATAGTAGTGCAGGGTAATATTGGGACGAAGGGGGTAATTCGGGCCACCCCATCGTATATCCTGTTTGAAACCTGTGTTTTCCGAATGGTTCTCGCACTTTCATGGATCTGATGGTTGCACTGCACAGTGCACAATAACAATAGTCTTCTTTCCTTGTTTCGCCTGTCGCTCACTGAGAGAATGCGGTAGATTTCCGAAGCCGCGGAAGACTTTTTGGCGCGATGTATGGACACTTCCATGCACGTTTGTGCTAATTTGTGCAAAAACCTGTCGGCAGGGCGGCCCGAATTCCACCTGTCAACAACTACCCAGCACTATCTTATGCATAGAAACTAGAATTGGCAGTGAGCGTACGTTTTGAAAATAAATGTGTAAAATGTGTACGTATGCACGTATCAGACAGCACTCATGGTACGTACAGTACGCATACCGATGTGGCATGATGAAGTACACACATACGCCATACGGTACCTCCATGAACATACTGTACGTCAGTGTGTGTGCATACGTACACATGCACCAAAGCTTGCTGCACATGTTGCGGCAACTTTACTTTTATGCAGTCTTTGTTTATGGATGCTCACCTCCGATGACATATTTTCGGCCCAATAGCACCGTCTGCATGGTAGCTTGTTCAAGATTGCGTCGAAAGGGGGAATCCTTCTTCTAGGCTATTGTCACAAGGCAACAATTGATGGAGCTTCTTGAAGATTGTGTCAAATGACAGCAATCCCTAGTCCATGGGAATCATCCACGGCTTCGCAGAGGAAAATTGGATGTCTTCGACTGTCCGATTCCCCATGCACTGAACCTACTCGCACTGAAATAATCAGACCATGTTTTTG
>JASAMW010004245.1:0-12937 GCA_030247985.1 Epsilonema sp. ZAB3_2 | reverse complement strand
ATGCCAGGCCCAGACCAGGAGGAAATAGATTAATTAATGACCTAATCATACATGGTTCCTATTCAGAGAGAGGGGTCTCCATAACATCCAAAAATTGCCTCCTGTGCATCTTACAAAAGGTTTTGTTTTGCCAGGCCTCCAAAAAACTGTTTCTTTTGTCTTGACTCCACAGTCACTACTCAATGCCAATGTGTCTCAAATGCCAATCACACACTGCTTTGCATTCAGCAAGACTTCTTTTGACTGTACCATGTATTTACTGCATGCACCCAAAAAATGTTTTCTGTGCACTTCCAAAAAACTGTTTTTCCTTTTCCTTATTTGTACTTGGCGTCTGTGCATCCCCAACAGTCAGACACATGGTTCCCATTTCTCCAGATCTTAGAAAATTTTTGCTTTCCTGCATGTGCCCAAATCTTTTGTCTTCTATGGCAGATTCTTCAAAACTCACCTAATGCAGCCTAACCCAAACCTCCCATGCTCGGGTTAGGCTACGATGTGAGCCACCTGGTAGGTGTTTTCTAATTTCTGCCCATTATGAACTCAGACACTGGTATTTTGTTATGCTTCCAAATGACTACATGGGCCCATCCAAACAGGTTTAGGTTCTATTGGTACTGTATATCTTGCCCAATTGGTTGTATGGCTGACATATACTGTATTTACCCATGTATGTATACCTATGCATAGCCCCCCCACCTATAGTCTATTGTAAAGCATAGAATGCCTATGTGCATACCCCCATGTATCTCTCTTTATAATGTACTGTAATAGTATACAGTAACAAGCTGGTCATGATCCTCATAGAACCCACTCCCACACCAAGCAAGATGGCTACAAGCCTGCTTGGGGGTGTATATTTTGTAACTAGAGAAACCCAATCTCTCACCCTAAAACACTGTGCTTTCTATCTAAAAATATGCTTCCTAATTCATAAAAGCGTGTGTCCATGCACCCCCCTACATAGCCCCAAGTACTTTTGAATTTTGGGAGCCACGATGGGTACAATGCACTACAGTGTCAGCGCTCCGACTCACCCACAGTACTACTTCTGCCTTCTGAGCGGCTCTCACGGCAGTTTTGCAGCGATCAAAGACGAAAGCGGTGCAACCTCGAGTAACAAAAAAAAATTTTTTCAAATCGCCTCTGTCTGAATAAAAATTATGATCTGGTGACGGATTATCCCCACCACCCAACCTGTCAGGACATGTTTATCTTTTTTATTAGTTACAGTGTATGGTGCGTTCACCACGCTACCGGTTGCCAAACTTATTCCTGTGCATTCTGTTTAACAGCGGGGTTGAGAACCGAAACCACGGACGCTTCTGGTGACGCGCGCCATAACTTCCACAGCAAGCAAAAGTCTCTACTGTTTACTGTGCCGTCCGCGTTCAGCGAAGGGAAAGTTCGTCTTTCGTCCCATCCTCCTCGCGCAGCCTTGAAGCGCAAAACGCATCAGTTTAGGCACTTGAGCTCCCGACACTTTTGCATATTCTCAGCGCGTACAAACGTTGAAAGTATTAGGCCCAATTTTATTTGGCATTGACTACACAATACAATACGCTAGACTAATTGTAGGTACTGTGACGTAAAACTAAATACCGGCGGTTTGCAGGTCAACCAGCTCCGTACCGACCGCAGGTCACCCAGAAACGAGACACTCAGCGAAAGTCATCGACTTTATTTTATTGACTCACGACCTGAGGTGAGCCGCGCGATGCTGCGGGTCAGGGCATTACGGAGCCGGGCTTAGTTTAAGCAAAACGCGTCTCATCCCGCATGGTACCCTTGTGAACTCAAAAGGGCGAGCTATCAGGGGGCCCCTGACGAGACCGGGACCAATGGGATTCCCCGGAAACGCACATTCCTTCCTTTAAGAACAAGTTTGTTGGCCTCATGGCCCGTCTGGTCCCAAAATTACCCCCAGATCATTTAGATACCACACATTTGGCACGAAGAAACGTGCGCGCATGTACATCACGCTTGTTCACAATTTTAGCCATAAACGAGCAAAATCTCAGTTTACTGTCAAAATCTGTAGTCATATTAACTACAATAAGACACAAAGAATCACAGACGATTTCAGCATAAATGACGCAAATATCTAAAAGCTTCACTTCACGTTGATATCCGGCGGGACGTCACTGCCTTCTGTGATTTTTATACTTTCAGACTTTATTAAAAATAACCATCTGACAACAGATATGTATTAGGGAAGTGTGGGAAAAGTGGAGCCAAGTTTTTTTTTTAACCAAGCCAAGTGGTTTCGCAAACTGCGATGGGTTGATTATTCACTCAACCCATACCGGTTGAGAAAGCTTATACACCAATCGGAATTCCTCTTTCAAATGAGCTATTGGTTCATCATTTCGCCGGAAGGAGGAGTTTGAAATAGCCTAGTGCTCCCTGCCACAGTACTACATACGGGAAGTGTGGGGCTAGGCGCCGATTGACAGTACTGTACATGCACTTGCGAAGGTGGCGACCCCGCTATAAAAACTCCATGTCTCTCCCTCTCACCCACTTGTTTCCGCATATGACTTAACGAGCTGTTGACGTCCCGTCGGCACCCATCTCAAAACCCCAGCCCTAACGTATACAATAGTAATAAGGTGGCAAGTCGGGCTGGGTAAGATTTTGTACACTAACCCTATTTTTCACTTGTTCCAACTGAAAATAGGTTGGTGTTGCCCGAATTACCCCCGGCCCAATTGCCCCGCGCTATCCGTATTGTATACGTTCAGGGTATTGTATTGATCAGTTGCGCTAAGCCTTTTAGTTGGTCGCGAAGTGCCCCCGTGGTACCTACATTAGCGTAAGTTTTTAGATCGGTGCCGACGGGGACGTCAACGTCGTTCAGTCATATGGGAGCGGCAAAGGGGAGAGCGAGTGAGTGAAAGAAAAGACAAAAAACGACAACCACGTCAGCACCGATCGAAACTTTATCGAAGTTCCGCGGGCCACCTCGCCACCACCCAGTCTTACCGCAAGTAGCGAATAGTGTACAGTATATTTCAATCAGAGCCACTTGGCTTGGTTGAGAAAAACTTTGAGTCCGCTTTTATCCCACACTTCCCGTATGCGTAGGGTACTGTGGAGTAAACCCGGCCAGGGAGTAAACCCGACCGCCTAAGCTCCTTTGAACTTGTTGCTTCAGCAAATGATGAACCAATAGCTCATTTGAAAGAGGAGAGTTCAAGGAATCGATTGGTGTAATAACTTTTCTCAACCGGTCCATTGGTTGATGAGAAATGCATCAACCCCATGGCCAGGTTTACCCCATAGTACCCTATTTGACTCAAAACCACTTGGCTTGGTTGAGAAAAACTTGGGAGTCCGTTTCTATCCCACACTTCCCTGATGCGTATCTGTTGTTTCAGATGGTTACTTTCGTGACAGAGTCTGGAAAGGCTTGGACAAACAGCTGGGTTTGGAATTGCCTGTAGAAATAGCAGAAGAAGGCAAGTCTGGCATTGCAGCAGGATATGCAAACGAGCCTTCAACGTGAAGTGAAGCTTTTAAAAACAATTGGGTTGCCATGTTTGCGTCATTTCCTATGCTGAAATCGTCTGTGATCTTTTGTGTTATTGTAGGTTTAGATATGACTACAGGATTATTTTGACAGTAAACTGATTCTTTTGCTCGTTTATGGCTGAAATTGTGAACAAGCGTGGTGTACAATGTACATGCGCGGCAGTATCTTTTCTTTTCGTGCCAAATGTGTGGTATCCTAAATGGGTACTGGGGGTAATTTCGGACCAGAGGAAAACGGGCCACAATAAGGGGCCACCAACCGAGGAAGTTTAGCTTCTTGAGAAAGGAAGGAATGTGCGTTTTCCAGATACCATTGAGTACAGGGCTCTTGCATTCAGCCTGAATAGTCGCCCTTTTATTACAAGGTGGTCCAGTTTCCCACAGATCCAAATTACCCCAAGAAGTTGGTACCATGCGGGATGAACCCTGCCGTTTTTGTTGGGTTAACCAGCTCCGTAATGCCCTGACCCGCAGGGCCCGTGGGTCACCCGCGGTTCACCCGGGGGCCACCCTCGGGTCAGTAATCAATAAAATAAAGTCAATAAATCAATAATTTTCTCTTTTTCCGCTGAGTGCTTTATTCGTTTCTGGGTGACCTGCGGGTCAGAGCATTACGGAGCTGGTTAACCTGGTCACCCAACCGCCGTCAGTGCTAAAGCGGCCGGGTTTGGTTTACGTCACAGTACCCTACAACACTAATTAGTCTAGCGTATTGTATTGTGTAGGTCAATCCAATAAAATTGGTCTGGTGCCTTGATCATTTGTACGCGCTGAGGAGATGGCATCGCGGTCTGCGAAGTCTCCGGAAGCATCTCGAGTGCCTGAACTGATGGACTTTTACGCCATCGACTCCGAGGCTAGCGAGGAAGAGGAATCGGACGAAAATGACGAAGTTTTTCCCTTCATTGAACGCGGACGGGCTTCAGCAGGCGGCTTGAACAGGTACTATAGTCAAGAGAGCTTTTGCTTGCTGTGGAACTTATGGCGCGTTCACCAGACGTCCGTCCGTTCGTCAACCCATATGTGTTTTCGAACCGACGGATTGCAGAAAAATATTAGTTTAAGACGGACGTCTGGTGAACGCGCCATTAGCCTGTGCTGCAGCGTAAAATAGAGAGATAAACGCGGTTTTCTGCCTGTGATGTGATTTACGTGACAGTAGATGGGGGAGGGGTAATTGGGGTCACCAGATCATAATTTTCCTTCGGGAAGGCCGAAGGAGCAAACTAACGAAAGAACTCTCTTTTGTTTCTTCGAGGTTGCACAGTTTCGTCTTTGATCGCTGCAAAACTGCCCATGAGGTCCACCCCATGTCCGGCTAGGAACAAAGGCAGAAGTAGGGTACTGTGGGGTAAACCCGGACACGAGGGTAAATCCGGACACCTAGTACCGTATTTACCCATGCATAGCCCAAAAATTGAGAGGTCCTATTTGGGGCTATGCATAGGGGGGGGGGGGGGTATGCATGGGACATTTTTTATGTTTTTGAGAGGTGCACAGAGGCATATTTTTTTAGATCAAAAGCACATGTTTTAGGGCATAATTGAGGTCAAAACAGGGTTATTCTAGTACAATACACCCCCAAGCAGGCTTGTAGGCATCTTAGCTTGGTGTGGGAGTGGTTATATGGGTAGCTTATGACCAGCTTATGTCGGTAGGTTGAGGTACGGTACAGTACATAGGGGGCTATGCATAGGGGGGGGGGGGCTATGCATAGGGCATTTTTTATGTTTTGCCAATATGGGCTATGCATAGGGGGGGCTATGCATAGGGGGGGGGGGGGGGGGGGGCTATGCATTGCATGGGTAAATACGGTATATCTCAGCAACCATACGACCGATTGAGACAAGTATACTACGGTACCAATCGATTCCTTGAACTCTCTCCTCTTTCAAATGAGCTACCATGTTCGTCATTTGCTGAAGCGGTAGTAAAGAAAAGCGTAGGTCCGGGTTTACCCCGTGTCTGGGTTCATAGATGGGCAGACGTGTCTGGAGGTGTCCAAAAAGACACCGCTCCCAGGGGGCACATCGTCACATCGTAGCCCGCTAACCGAGCACATCGTAAAAATTTTTGGGGTAGTCCGTAGTGGGAAGAAAATTTTTTGGAGATGTGCATAGAAGACAAAAAAATTTGGGCGCATGCAGCAGAAGGAAAGCAAAAATTTTGGGTGTGCAGAGATGCAGTAGAACTGGAGACCCCTCTCTCTGAATGGGAACCATGTGTAGATTGACTGTTGAGAATGCACAGACGCAGAGTGTGCAAATCAAGGAAAAGGAAACAGTTTTTTGGAGGTGTGCACAGAAGAAAACATTTTTTGGGTGCATGCAGCAGCAGGAGAGCAAGAATTTTGGATATGCAGTGGTACAGTGGAAAAGGAGACCCCTCTCTCTGAATGGGAACCATGTGTAGATTGACCGTTGAGAACACATTGACCATTGAGAATGCATAGAGTGTGCAAGTCAAGACAAAAGAAACAGTTTTTTGGAGGTGTGCACACGAAGATGAAACATTTTTTTGAGTGCATGCAGCAGCAGGAGAGCAAGAATTTTGGATGTGCAGTGGAATAGGAGACCCCTCTCTCTGAATGGGAACCATGTATGTGTAGATTGATCATTGAGAATTGATCATCTCATCTTTCCTTTCCTGATTATAACATTGCTTAGAATAAAATGATCATGCAGCATGTGTGTATGTTTGCTTGGAGCATTGCTGTTGCTTGAATGTGTCATGCATTATTCAGTTTTTTAGTGTACCACTTTTTGTATACCACTTAAATAGAGATTTTAAAGGTACCTCAAAAAAATTTTTCGCCTTCGGCGGGACCAGGGGGCTCCGAGACCCCTGGTTTGGCTCGCCTACGGCGAGCCGGCCATATCGTACCACATCGTACCTCACCCCAACCCTAGGACACCGAGCTCTGAAGGTCTGCCCATCTATGTCTGGGTTTACCCCACAGTACCCCATACCGAGCTACATTTTTGACAGCCTGTTACACTGTCATTGGGTGCGCGGATTTACTTCACCCTGTCTCTCTCATTTGCTTCAATTGTAAGTTCTTTTTTTTGATTGGCAGAAAGAAGCAACTGAGATCAGAAAATCGCAAACGGTACCTGTGCTGCCTGATCATTTGCTGCGGCGCGTTCGCATTACTCATTCTACTCATGAGTCTGTACGTACTGCTGACGGTCTACGGTCCCAGCTCCAAGCGTGCATCATTGCAGCCGCCAACTGATTCTTCTTCCGTTTATGCCAGTACGGAAGCTTCAACAACTTTGGTGCAGAAACTACGATTTTCTACTGTGTCAGAGTCTTCTTGGAGTGAACATTGGGTTAGCAGCACAACTACTGGTCCAACTACAACTACAACTGGAGCAGCTCCTGTAATCATGAAGTCTCCAGTTATTGTACCCAACTTGATTCCATGTCATGCAACGACTGCAGTTGAATGCATAACGTCCAAACGTTGCAGATGGAGTGAAAAGGAGCAAGTTCCGCGCTGTTTCTACGGCAAAAACGATGGATACAAGCTGCTCAACACTGATCCACCGACCAATGGCCCAATATTGCTGCAAAACATGGACCAAAGTGACCAGAATGCCTTGATGAAGCTAAAGATGACGTACGAATACCTTGGACGGGATGGCATCTTGCATTTTTCACTGGGAGATGCAGCAAGACCATCGAAAGACTTGGATACGGTGGGTCTATGGCCACATGGAAAGCCTGAAGCTTCGGCTGAACGTGATCGGAAGCTGGTTTTATGGTTGCCAAGGCGCAAAGCGAGCGTGTTTAGCTTCCAGATTTATCGAACTGCTACCTCAGGCTCCGTACTGTGGGATACCAGAGTTGGTGGACTGGATTTCTCCAAGAAGAAAAGAGTTGCCCAGTTGGCCGCATTGCTTCCGTCCAAAAATGTCTACGGATTGGATTCGAAATCGAGCACGTTTCGCCAAAACTTCACCTTCTACCAAACCTGGCTTTCTTCATCGCGTTCGAACGTTGGAAACCATGCGCTGAGTTTCTACTTGTGCATCGAGCCAGATGGATTGGCGCATGGAACGCTGTTGGTTTATGACCCCTCTACGCAAGCGCGTATTACGACTGGGCCAATGCACTTTCTGTCCTACCAACTAGATGGAGAGGAGAATTCGATGGACATTTACCTGTTCCCTGGCCCAACACCGCAAATCGTCATACATCAATTGTACCAGCTCATAGGCAGACCTCAGTTGCCGTCGTACAATGAACTATTGTCAACAATGCCTGGTGATGAAAGCGATAGCTTATCACTGCCCCCCGGGAAAAGTGCTATGGTCGACCTATTGAGGTCAACGTTGATTCAGCTAGATGTGAAGCTGTGGTGGGAAAAGTTGACATCACTACTACTGGAAGCTGCAACTGCTTTATTGCTGCCTCATTTGTACACGCTGATGTACGAGGTTCACAGCTCTGGAAAGCTGATCGTGACACCACTGGCCTTCCAGTTTCCAACTGATGAAATTGCTCTTGGCATTGATGATCAATTTTTGCTTGGAACATCGCTACTCACCCGTCCAGTTGTGCAACAGGAATCTGTGAATGCAAAGCTCCTCTATTTCCCACAGGGAACTTGGTATCCTGTAATGAATGGTGCATTGAACTCAACAGTGGTCCATGGGCCAAGATTTTTGCACATTTCTCCCGCTGAATGGAAAAATGGTGCGCCTATTTTCTTGAAGGCTGGCAGCATAATAGTTGTGCTGAGCGATGGCGCCTCAGCTAGAACATCTTCTAACCTGAACACACAATTTGGCGTGGTAATTGCACTGGGAACCAATGGCAATGCAACTGGCACATTCTACTGGCAAAATGGCGCGTACTACAAACTTGAACATACGGTGACAGCTGGACGACACACCATTGCAATTCATTCCAATGAAGATGGTATCTCTGGCACAGCTGACAGTACAGTATTTGCACATAGGGTGGAAGTTTTGGGTCTGAATGCACAGCCTGATGGTGATAGTTTCTCATTGAATGGTGTTGGATTGACAGATGTTCGGCATAATTTTGAGTTCGGTAAGCTAGTCATGCAGCGTGATGCTTTGGTGCCTTTTCAACATTATGACAAAAATGCAAGCTCACCAGTAATATTTTCATGGCTTGATAAGAGTTGAATACGTAATAGTAAAAGTTTATGATCAACCAACCACTTGTGCTTATCAAATCATCACATGAATGCTATCGGTAGTACCAAACCAAAGAACATGAACGATAATTGCAAATAACGGCGAAGCAGAAAAAGTGCTTTGGATAAACAAAGGAACGTACATGACATGTATGTTCCAAACTCGAACAGATACGTATAACGGGAAGCTTGACACATCGGGAACACAATATCGTCCAAGTTATGCCAGTGAACTTTATGGACCTTGTAAGGTGTGATTTGTAGGTAATGTGGGGTATACCGCGCGACAGTCTGCACAGTTTTCCACTCTCCTTAGTCTTTCCTTACCCCGCAATACCCTGAATCAGTGCATCGTGCATATTCTCAAGTATTTGATGCCTAATCAAAGAACACATTATCACTGCCTTGATCTGCTGCAGCTGAGGCGCTTTTGCTTCGTTTGCTGCTGTTTGCTCCTGCTCCAGCCTCTTGTGGTCCGTGGCCATCCTGCTGGTCCATGGCGTTCCATTCGCCCAGATTGCCCGTTTTCTTCCTCAACTGCAGCAGCTGCTTCACGCCGAACCCGGCGCGTCTTTTTTGAGCAACCAACGGCGTCATCCCCATGTCCGGAGCACCGCGAATCAGCTTGCGAGTCCAACCACCGCCTGCTTGATCGGTCTAGAAAATTGTACAATCGGGAAAGTATGTTCACTTCCGGTTTTAACCCATCCCGAAATGCTCGTCCATTGCGTGGTCAAAAAACTGCCTCCGATCAAGAGTAGAGAAGGTACTTTTGTGTTGGCATCAGCCCTTTTGCGCTTTGTCTACTTTCGAGATCGAACCGAAAAATTAGCGTCAGTATCCGGCTGCTTTCAAATAGGGTCATTGCTGTCTTTGGCTCGCTTCCGAGTGGTCGGCTGCAGTGTTTTCTGTCTCGGTTTTCTCTTTCGCTGCCAATCATTTTTTTGCCCGAACGATACAATGGATCATTCACCCCATCCGTCAACCTCGACTCCTCCTACGGAACAAGAAGGCCAAGACCTCTACGCAGAGCCAGAGCTAGCCAACAAATCGTCCAAATTGGTGCCACCAGTCCTCAAACGAGTTCAGGGGTTGTTCCAGTCCAAAGGCAAGAAGCAGGCTGCGGCTGCAGAGAAGATAGAGAAGTCCCAGGTCTCCTCCTACCCCAGGCATGTGACAGTGGAGCAGCTTCAGCAGCAGCAGTTCGTTCAGAACCGAAAGCTCGAGGAGGAGATTAGAGGCAGGTGGTCCCCTTGAGAGTTGGTAGAAAAAACTAATTGTACATACACGTAGATACATGCTGTAAATAGCAACAATCAGAGCTGAGACAAAAGAACAAAACTTCCACCCTATGTGCAAATACTGTATTGTCACTTGTGCCAGAGCTACCATCTTCATTGGAATGAATTGCACTGGTGCGTCGTCCAGCTGTCACCGTATGTTCAAGTTTGTAGTACGCGCCATTTTGCCAGTAGAATGTGCCAGTTGCATTGCCCATTGGTTCCCAGTGCAATTACCACGCCAAATTGTGTGTTCAGGTTCAGAAGATGTTCTAGCTGAGGCGCCATCGCTCGGCGCAACTATTATGCTGCCACCTTCAAGAAAAATAGGCGCCCACTTTCCATTCAGCCGGGAGGAGAAATGTGCAAATATCTTGGCCCCATGGACCCCTGTTGAGTTCCATGCCCCATTTGATTACAGGAAAACTGCCGAGTTCCTTGTGAGATGAGAGAGGAGCTTTGAATCACAATTCCTGTTGCACAACTGGACACGGTTGAGTCGGCGAATATTCCAAGCAAAAATTGATCATTAGATCGCCAAGAGGCAATTTTCATCAGTTGGAAACCGGAGGCCGTGGTGTACACTCGGCTTTCCCAGAGCTGTGGACCTCGTACATTACGCGTCGGCCCTACGAGGCAGCAATAAGTGATTCCAGCTTCCTGGTAGTAGTGATGTCTCAACTTTTCCCACCACAGCCTAAGCAGTGTAAGCTGAATGCAACATTTTGAGCCAATAGGTCAAAAACATAGCACTTTTCCCGGGGAGCGGGAAATGATAACTATGCACTTCATCACCAGGCATTGTTGACAATAGTTCATTGTTGCGCACGGCAGAGTGAGGTCTCTGTATGAGCTGGTACAATTGAGATGTATGACGATTTGGGTGTTGGGGGAAGGCGGTCAAATGTAGTCCCATTCTATTACCTCTCCTTGCTCAGACTTGTAGGAGCGTGCATTGGGGCCGGTGGTGGTGCGTTCGCTTGCGTCGAGGCGTCATAAAAACCAAAAACAGCCGGTTCCATGCTGCAAAACCCCATCTCGGGCTGAGAAATGCACAGAGTAAGAACTCAGCGCCAAATTTGTTTCCAAAGCGAGAATGAACGAAAATCAGGTTTGGTAGAAGGTGCAAGTTTTGGCGAGACGTGCTCGATTTCCGAATCCCAAATCGTGAGAACAGTTTTTGGACGGAATGAAATGCGGCCAACTGGCGCAACCTCTTTGTTTTGCTGGAGAATGCAGTTTGCGTCAATCGTACTGTGGTGCACAGTACGGAGCCTAGCAGGTTCGATAAATGTGGTACTAGTTCGCGGCTTGCTTGGAGCGGAGACCCAGGCTTCGATCTCGCGTTCGGCCGAAGCTTCAGGGGTTTTGCATATGGCCCCGCCGTATCCCACTGTCCTCTTCCGATGGGGTCTTGCTTCGTGTGTCCCAGTGAAAAGTGCAAGATGCGGTGCACTGTCCCCGTCGTACGGTTCATCTTTAGCTTGGTGCAAGAGGCGTCTGGTCGCCATTTTGGTGCCCGTGTTTTGCACAATATTGGGCCCCGATTGGCTGGGTGCCAATCAGTGTTGGGCCGTTTGGTGCGTCGTTTTTGCATTGGAAACAGCGCGGTACTTGCACCTTTGCTCCATCTGCAACCTTTGGATTCGTTATCGCTCAAATTGCAGGTAGTTTTGGCATGACGTGGAGATCAAGTTGGGCTGCAATAGTGAGCTGGAGAACTTCATAGATTACAGGAGCTGCTCCAGTTGTAGTTGTAGTTGGAGCCCAGTAGTTGTGCTGCCCCTAAGACCAATGTTCACTCCAAGAAGACTACTGACACAGTAGAAAATCGTAGTTTCTGCACCAAAGTTGTTGAAGCTTTGCCGTACTGGCATAAACGGAAGAAGGATGGACTGGCAGCTGGCAATGATGCACGCTTGGAGCCTGGGACAGTAAACCTTCAGGGCAGTACGTACAGACTCATGAGTAGAATGAGCTGACGCGAACGCGCCGCAGCAAAATGATCAGGCAGCACAGGTACCGTTTGCGATTTTCTGATCATTGCTTATCTTCTGCCAATCAAAAAAAAGAACTTACAATTGAAGCAAATGAGAGAGACAGGGTGAACTAAATCCACAGCACCCGATGACAGTGTAACAGGCTGTCAAAAATGTAGGCTCGGTATGGGGTACTGTGGGGTAAACCCAGACATAGATGGGCAGACCTTCAGAGCTCGGTGTCCTTAGGTTTAAGGAGTGAGGTACGATGTGGTACAATATGGCCGGCTCACCGTAGGCAAGCCAAACCAGGGTCTCAGAGCCCCCTGGTCCCGCCGAAGGCGAAAAAATTTTTTGAGGTACCTTTACTAAATCTCTATTTAAGTGGTTTATACAAAAAGTGGTACACTAAAAAACTGAATAATGCATGAGCACATTCAGAGCAACAGCAATGCTCCAAGCAAACATACACACATGCTGCATGATCATTTTATTCTTAAGCAATGTTAGTAATCAGGAAAGGAAAGATGAGATGATCAATTCTCAATGATCAATCTACACATACATGGTTCCCATTCAGAGAGAGGGTCTTCTATTCCACTGCACATCCAGAATTTCTTGCTCTCCTGTTGCACTGCATGCACTCAAAAAAATGTTTCATATTTCCATGTGCACACCTCCAAAAAACTGTTTCTTTTGTCTTGACTACCACACTCTATGCATTCTAAATAGTAAATGTGTTCTCAACAGTCCAATCTACACATGGTTTCCATTCAGAGAGGTCTATTTTTCACTGCTCACTCATATCCAAAATTCTTGCTCTCCTGCTGCTGCATGCAGCCAATATATAGCTTTCTTCTGTGCACACCTCCAAAAAACTGTTTCCTTTTACTTGATTTGCACACTCTATCATATCTGCATTCTCAACAGTCAAAATCTACACAGTGGTTCCCATTCAGAGAGAGGAGCAATAC
>JASAMW010004242.1:0-34009 GCA_030247985.1 Epsilonema sp. ZAB3_2 | reverse complement strand
ACCCATAATTCTTTGCGCAAGTAGCGAATAGTCTGGTCGGGCCACAAAGAGCGTGCTGTGGAACTCAAGTTGTGTACCCCTACGGCGTAAAATACATGGACGACAAATGCGGATTTATGTCCAGGCTTCGTTCACGTTTTTCTATTCTGTAAAGGTGTTTTATATTGGAGAGCCAGACCGCTGTCAAATTGAATAAGGATTGTGCGAGGTCGGGTTTATGAACAGTTGAAACATTAGCCGATCGGGCCTAACAGACTTGCTACTTTTCTCTGTAATTTTCTCGTTCTCTTTTCTTCACTTCTGATTGGAAAAAAATTGATCATGCAAAATAATAAATAATCCCTGTTCTCCTCTGTATTCTCTTTTCATTTTTTGCTCTACCTGCCGTGACGTGATTGAAGTCTTTTTTGGCTCCTAGCTACAGACATCGGCATGGGGGTAAGCGGCAAGTATTAGCACTTGCCTCACAAACCCAACCTTTGAAAAATGATGTATTACCCCAGAAATTGCATGTCCGAACCTCAAGTTCCCTGCCGATGTCTGTCCTACTGTTGAATGCTCTTCTCTTCCTCTATTTATTCACTCTTGCTAATCTCTTCTTCTGCATAAGTTATGTACAGTACTTTCAGTGGGTGATTCAGTATGCGCGGAGAAGAAAGATCAGGGTGAGATGTGTCTGCCTGAATTCCAGCGCCTCTGGTACTATCGCCAATCCGATGGCACGTGTAGCGGCTTTTTCTACGGGGGCTGCGCAGGAAACAATAATCGATTCGCCACAGAAGAAGAATGCAGAGCGGTCTGCAAGGATTTTGCGGGTAAGGTGAATGGATGGATAATGGGGGAGGGGGGAATCGAACCTGGGCGTAGATAGGAAGTGGTGAATTTGCCACTGAGCTATGGGAGAGGTGTACGGATTATATTTTGGAAGTTTTGGAACCTCATTTTACGGATCTATCACAATGCAATATTATTTTGATTATTTGATGCCGCGTCAGCTCGTCCAATTTTGAGCTAACTGCTGTCGTTTCATTTATGTCTGTTTTGAAACATTAGCTCACTCTCCAGCGTTGTTTATTTGCATCGCCATGCCGTACTTGGTCTCTTCTGTGGCAAAAATAGGTACGTAGGTAATGTAATATCCTCAATAGTTCAATCAATACAGGCGGGTTATTCTTGCCAAGCCAGCGGCAAGCAACACATGCAAATTGTTTGAAAGAAATTTTTACTTTTGTTGGAAGTCGTCTCGCCAACCTATTGAATTGATGTGTGCTACAGCCGCCTTACATGCCTCTTTTGAAACATTAGCTCACTTTTTCCAGCATACAATGTATGTACTGTTATTCCATACTTTAGAATTTTTGTGGGAGTGACACGCACATTGAAGTGAAAATGCTACGGTCGCTTTACATGCCCCACGTGAAACATTAGGGCACCACACTACGAAAGCAGTGAGAAAACTCCCGGGTAATTCGCCGTAATCACTCACGTTTGTAGCGCACTGTTTAGCACATTTACTTTCTCTTTGCAGACCCCTGCTCTCTTCCGCGTGTGTCCGGTCCGTGCAAGGTGTTCAAGAAGCGCTGGTACTTCAACTACAGCGCGCAGGAGTGCGAAGAGTTCACGTACGGCGGCTGTCTGCCCAACTCCAACAATTTCCTCACGCGGGCCGAGTGCGAAAAGCGCTGTCCGCCGGGTGGCGCGGGGGAAATCGGGGGCATCCTCACCGTCAGCTTGGGCGAGCAGAAGAAACAGAAACCGGCTTCTTCGCAAGATGGCGCAAGTAAGAGGCAGTAGAGAAGCCGTTAAAACACTTCCACCACTGCAGTAGGGTAGCGTGGGGTAAAATCGCCCATGGGGGAAATCGCCCACCTATGGCGCTTTAACCCCCCATTAGGCCTAGGTTGTCAAGTTACGGCTAGGAAAAAGTAGAGAAGTGTCCCGAGATACATTTTCGAGAGCCATGTTTTGATGGGGTAAAAGCGACATAGGTGGGCGGATTTCCCCCATGGGCGGTTTTACCCCACGCTGCCCTAAAAGACAGGAGATTGAAAAGGTGTGCGAAGAGAATATTCACGATATGCGTTGGTGTAACCGTTACTACTACCCGGCCATTCAAGCTCTTTTCAACTTGTCATTCCAGCAAATAACGGACGAAATAGCTCTCAATCGGTTAAGAGGCTGCTGAGATAAGCAGCTCTGAAACTTAGTTGGACGGATTTTCCTGTGACTGTGTTTACCCCATTGTACCCTACAAATACAAAGTAACGAAACAGATCGTTGCCTAGCCAACCCGTTAGTAGTATGAAAGCTGGGTGAACTCGTATGTTTATGTTTCGGCTTCCAAGAAAGGCTAGGAAATCTCGTGACGGTATCAAGAGTTGCTGAAGTAAGTGGTGCCGGCACCTCAAAACGCATATCGTGAATAGTATAGGTTGGGGTACGGTACATTCGTACATGATGGGGAGATTTTTGGGGATACTGTATGGTGTAGTCTGTAGTGTATTGATGAAAATAGTGGTTATTTTTGCTGTTGTATTTTCATTATTTTGGAACACTCAATTGTTGTTAGCAATGTGCGTTTGCTTTGTGAGGTTTTGTGCTTATTTGGACTTGTTAGGCAGTTACATTCTGCTAAATGACTGTAGGTAGGCAAAGTAAATTGAAATGATATTTTGATCTGAACTGAGTCCAAATTTTATGCGGCTGCAATTTTATGCAAGTACTATATCAAGGTTTTGCTACTGTTCATTCTACGTGTACGCTAGCTGAAATTTTGATCTGACTTTTACGGTGCTACAAGTACAGTATTTTTTCGTTTCTGCTGCAAAGAAAATGCTCATTCATGACCATGCTACTGTGCTATTTTTGTATAGAGTGTGTAGGATTTTTATGCCTCATAATGTTTCATTATACTGCCGAATAATAAAGTTTATGAATTCTACCTGTCAGATTGCTGGAAATTTTCTTGCTGGCTTGTGGATGGTGTGGCTTTCTGGCATGCTAACAATGCTCATTAGTTTTACTACCTAGTCTGCAATAGAATAGATTACTCATGTGTGACTGACTTATGGTAATCAATCAATCATAACCAGGTAATATATTTCCGTGAATGAGATTGCTCTACTACTTTTCGTTTCTCTTTTCTGTGGTGGTGGTTGTGTTTGACTTGAATAACTTGACCGATTTTTTTCGCCTTACCCTGTAAGTTGTGTAAAGGTGTAGTCCAAATAGTGGGCCAAAATACGGTCACAGCACAGTCCAGCGCGCGAGTATATTTATGTAGTAATAAATACTGCTTTTAGCTTTCGGTGTGACGCTTCGGAAAGCTAAAAGCATCATTTATCACTACGCAAGCAATGGTATCGCATGATTTGCACTATCTGGACCACACCTATTCAGCTCAGATATGATTCGCTGTTTACCAAACTGGCCCACCTTCCCCTATGCCTGTTTGTGTCGAATATTGAACGGTATTCCTACTTGCGCAAAGACTTTTGGCTGGTCGCGAGGTGGCCCCGCGGTATTTCGCGAAAAGTTACACCGATGTAAACTTACACGAAATACTACGGGGTCACCTCGCGATACTCAAATGGCTTAGCGCAAGTAGCGCACAGGGTACTGTGGGGTATACCCGGTCATTGGAAAATCTGGCCATCTGAGTTTCAGGCCTGCTTATCTCTGCAACCAATGGACTGGTTGAGACAAATATGATATCAATCGATTTCTTGAACTCTCTTCTTTCAAATGAGCTATCTGTTTCATCATTTGCTGAAACTGCAAGTTCACAGGAGCTTAGGTGGCCGGGTTTACCCCATGACCGGGTTTACCCCACAGTACCCTACTCCAAAAAGGTATGCTTTTCCTGTGCGTGTTTCAGCAACTGTGGATATTTGCCACTTGCCCGTGTTGGTGGGTCCATGCATGGCCTATTTCGAGCGCTTCTACTTCAATGTCATGCGCCAGAGATGCGAGAAATTTGTTTTCGGGGGATGTCAAGGCAACGCCAACCAATTTTTGACCTTGGAAGAATGCCAACGACACTGTTCGCCGTTCGGGTCCATTAGGGAAGGAGGTCCGCTGGTGAAACATCAAAGCGACGGGTTGAGCCAGAGTGATGCAGAGCAGCAGGTCGGGAAAAGAATCGCCGCGACAGGTAAAATCCAATGGCACTGACAGAAATAGTGGTAGCTATGCAGAAATCGAACCCATATGAACGGGTAGATGAACGTACGTACATACGTAGGTACATCAATTTCCAGCTAAGTTGTGCGTGTAAAGTAGGCTATAATGTCCTTGCGCGATACGTGATATTGACCAGTAGTGCTAACACGGGGTTGGTTGCGAGGTGACCCCGTGGTACTTGCAGTGTAAGTTCAGTGCAGGGTACATAATTTCACAAAATACCGCGGGGCGACCTCGTGACCACCCAAAAGTGTTAGCGCAACTGAATAAGTCCTTCCTTTCGGCTAATGTTTCAAAGATATGATAAAGCTGGGCTGATTTTACTGTTTGGTATTCGAAGGACGGTGTGCTTCCTCCCCTATTTTCGTGGCTCGGATCTCGCCATACGTAACGCGTCATGTCACAATTTCTTTCTTTAGATTCCTGTTCGCTACCCCGAGATCCCGGTCCTTGTGATGAGAAAGTGGCTATGTGGCACTACGATCTACTGGACGGTGGCTGTCTGCCTTTCGCTTATTCTGGATGCGGAGGCAATGCAAACAGATTCGAAACGAAAGAAGGTAAGGTTACTGTGGAGTAAATCCGGCCGCCTAATGTTTCTGGGCTCAAGAGCCAATAATAATGGGCCGATTGAGACAATCGATTCCTTGAACTCTCCTCTTTCAAATGAGCTGTTTGCTTCATCATTTGCTGAAACAGCGAGTTCACAGGAGCTTAGGTGGCCGTGTTTCAGCCATGACCGCATTTACCCCAAATTTCCCTATTTGGGTTATATTAGGGTAGTACTTTCGGACTGACACATTTATTTGTTCATTTTACGTTTGTCATTGTTGTATGCTGAAAGGAAGTACAGTAGGGTTGAGTGGGTTAATTTCGGATACCACCGTGGTTTGCTCTTCTTGCATGCTTTCGTAATTTTGTTTGCATTATAACCGGGGTAGACCCGGCAACCGATTACTGAAGACCGTTCTTTCTTCCTGGGTGAGCGGGTTTACCCCACGAATGAATAAAACCGGTCGGGTTTATCCCGTGATACCCTCTGCGTGTTACTGTGCTTTCTTTCTGTGCAGAGTGCGATGAAGTCTGCGTGAAAGCGAAACTGCTCCAGGGGGGATTCGAGCGTCCGACGGGTGGAGAGATGCCGCCTCCTGCCACTGCGCCACCGCATCGGCATCCCAGACCGCACTACCATGCCAGAACCTACCCCATGCCTACCTCCATACTTCCAGGTAGGAAAAGGGAAAGATGATGGTTTTTGTTTGTAAATGTGGAGTCAAACGGGAATAGTTTCGGAGGGAAAATTTCGGACAAAAATTATGTCCTTTAGGGTAAGGTTGCGACTCGTCTGTATTTGTTGGCCTTGCAAAATACTAGAGCTATCACGGGTACCCGGACCCGGGAGAACCCGGCTTTTTTTGCTACCCGGACCCGGACCCGGAAAAATAGGCAAAAATCCGGGTCGGGTCTAAGGTGTAAAATTTCGCACAATTCTGGCTTTCTTCTTGATGTATTTTAGTTTGAGCATTTTCTAAAATTTTCTCAAGAATAGAGGACAATATTTTCGAATTTCGACACTCACACGAAATATCGAGCTACATTTTTTTCAATTTTCGCACCTGGAGGTTATGTATTCTTTCAAACGAACGTTGTTATATATTTATTGCTAGTCTATTACATAATATGTATGTACGTAACGTACGTACGTACAGTTCTTACTGTACCACATAGTATGCTGTACCATGTGCGTACGTACACTAACATATGTACGTAACAGCAAATATTTTTACTACCCGACCCGGACCCGGAACCCGCGGGTACATGGTTTCAAAACCCGGACCCGGACCCGGACCCGGATCAATGCAAAATGCCTACCCGTGAGAGCTCTACAAAATACTAGCGCGGGGTTTTGCGGTTTTACTGCTAATTCCTTCTGTTCACAACGTACGTACGCCGTAATTTCGCTAATGTTTCAAATTGTTGATAAAGAAAAGTGGCAAGCTGAGGTAGTTCGTTATATGGCACTTAAACTGGTATTCCTTCGTACTATATAAAATATAGTAATGCGACTAATACGTAATAATTGCCAAATGTCCCTCTATGATGGAACAGTTGCGCTGAGAAAGAAATATTGATGGTCGCGAGCTGACTTCTCTGAATAACACTTTGTTCAAGGAATTTCATTCCATTTTTCTTAGCGCAACTGATCCATATGTGCATAACATATTATATTATGTATGCATATTCCAGTCCATCAGCTTCTGCTGTTGCTTTTCAGAGCTGTGCCGATTGCCTGTGGAAGCTGGTTCGTGTTTCGGTCGCACTCTCAGCTGGTTCTATGACGTGGAAGCTGGCAAGTGTGACTCGTTCATGTACAGCGGATGCCAGGGCAATCCCAATCGATTCCTGTCCATGGAAGCCTGTCAACGGGCGTGTGGATTGTACCGGGATCAAGGTACAGTCAGTGAACTTGTAGCAGGGTACTATGGGGTAAACCCTGCCTTGGGAAAATCTGGCCATCTAGGTTTCAGGGCTGCGTAACTCAGCAATCAGTGGACCGATTGAGACAAAGTATGATGCCAATCGATTCCTTGCATTCTCCTCTTTCAAAGGAGCTATTTGGTGTATTGTTGTTGCAACAGTAGTTCACATGAGCTTATGTGACTGGGTTTACCCCATGCCCGGATAGTACCGTTCTTGTTTGATTTTATTGTAAAGTTTGGTTGCGCTAAGACTTTCTGAATGGTCGCGGGATAGCCCCGCGGTATTTGGTGTAAGTTTAGATAGGCGTCGACGTCGTTTATTGTCTTTTGTTCTTTTGGCTCGTCTCGTTTTCCGTTTCCAGATCACTGAACGACGTCGACGTCCCTGTATGTAGGCACCATTTTAAACTTACACTAAATACCGTGGTGCTACCTCGCGACCACCTAAAAGTCTTAGCGCAACTGGTCAATAGTCTGTCCATAATGGAGTTCGCTATGGAACTCAAATCGGTCGTTTTGCGTAAAGTACACAAGTAGAAAGAAAGACAAGTGCGGAGTTGTGCCCTTTCTAATGATGATGTCAGTATGCCAATGACCTAATGTTTCAAATGCGAAATAAAGGGGCTGTCGGTGTTTGATTGATAGTTGTTGTCTTCCAATTAGGAAGTGATAAAATTTTATTTTATGCTGCGTTTACCACTAACAGATGGTGAGTTTCAAACTCACGGGGCATTCGCTAACTTTCCTTTGCTTCAACACATACACTTTCATTGAATTCACCTGAGGTTTTCTCGCCATTTGTTGCGCACTAAGTAGTGGTCCGATTTGCATTTCTACTGTACTGCTATTATTTGCCTGTGCAGACGTATGCAGCCTCGACTACGATGAAGGCCCTTGTGAAGCGACGGTGAACAAGTGGCATTACGACCCTCAACGCAGGGAATGCCGCATCTTTCACTACGGAGGCTGTCAGGGCAACGGAAATCGATTTTCCAGTAGGGAAGAATGCAGAGATCTGTGCAGTAGAGAGACTAAGCCGAGCACAGGTGAGCAAGAATGCATAATGAAAGCAGGAGTATGGTACTGTGACGTGCCGCGTTCCGTTTGGCAATAGCCGGAGCCGGACCCCGAAAAGGAGGGAGAGAAATAGGACCGAACGGGAATCGAACCCGCTAGCCGCTACCCTCGGTCACAGTTGTGGACTTGGGCACACGAACACATATCCGTTATTATTTGATTATTGATGGATGAAGATCAAACATCGAATTATTGCCATATTTCAGCCACCCCCCCCCCTCCAAAAAAAAAAAAAAATTCCGCCCCCATCAAAAATGGCTCATTCACATCGGACATTTATGCGCTGGGCGTACGCACGCTTGACGTGTCCATACAGAGCAAATGTACGGACGACAGTTCCAAAAATTGCGCCAATTGGGCGTACGCCGAGTGCGTTTCCGTCCAATGTGAACGCGCCATATGGTTGCATGCAGCCCTATTTATGTGACGTGCCGTGTTCCGTATGGCGATAACCGGGCCCCAAAAAGGGGAGAGAAATAGGACCGAACGGGAATCGAACCCGCTACCTTCGGACACAGCTGTGGACTTAGGCACACCCCCAGGTGCCGGTCCAAGGACAGATGGCTAAACTCGCCTTACATACCTATAAGTACAAGTTTACGTATTCACCATATGCAATAAGAGTCAGTACTGGGTCGCGAGTCGACCCCTCTGAATTAACCTGGATTTTCAGTGCAACTTTGATCGGTAGTCGACGCGAAGGTTGGCGCGGTCGTCTTTCTTGCTCGTTTGTTTCTTTCCGCGCCGACCTTCGCGTCGACTACCGATCAAAATTTGCACCGAAAATCGAGGTTAGTTCAGAGGGGTCGCCTCCGACCAAGCACTGCTTCTCATTGCATATGGTGAATAGTACTTGCCTCGGACGCTCACGCTATTGCCATACGTGCGCAGTACGTGTAAACACTTTTACCTCGGGATGACTCCTGGCCATGGTGCTCGCCATATTGGATGGATGACAACTCGTGAACGTCCCCGTCTTTTCCTATCATCATTCGCCGTGTGTGCTCCATTTCCGGAAGCGTTTCGTCTCTTCGCATGCCCTTCTCCTTGCGAGTCCAGTAGGTCATACGAATCAGCTGGAAAAAAACGCCAAACAGTATGTAGTTCCTCGTAACACACAGCAACTGCTTCATCAGCATTGTGCCCCTTTACAACGTTGGCAGTTGGGTACTGTGGGCAGTGTGGGGTAAACCCGACCATGGGAAAATCCGGCCGTCTGAGCTTCACGACTGCATATCTCAGCAACTACCGTATTTTTGGGTGTATATCCCCCCCTGAGTATATCCCCCCCAGTGTATAACCCCCCATTGGCAAAACATAAATTTTGTCCTATGTATATCCCCCCCTGGTGTATAACCCCCCATGTACTGGAAGGTACCTAACCTACCTATGTAAGCTGGTCATAAGCTAGCTATAGCTACTCCTACAACATGCTACCATGCCTATAAGCTTAGCTGAGCATGTCTTATACTAGAATAACCCTGTTTTGACCGCGATTATGCCCTAAAACACGTGCTTTTGACCTCAAAAACATGCCTCTACACACCTCTCAAAACATAAATTTTGTCCTATGTATATCCCCCCCCCCCCCCCCCCCCCCCCAGTGTATATCCCCCCCCCCCCCCCCCCCCCCCAGTGTATAACCCCCCATCAGACCTCTCGATTTTTCTCCCGGGGGGGGGCGCGGCCGGCGGGGGGGCGCGTAAAGGGAGGTTCAGCAGTAGCTCTATCACTGCTTGCGGGGTCTTGGTCATGTTATAAAATTGACAGAATTTTCTTTACCTTTTCACCGTGTGTTAGTTTGTGGTAGAGTAATAGTAACAGATAGACAATTCGGCTAATGTTTCATGTGCGACGTAAAGTCCAATGCTGAAGTAAGGCAATATGTTCGTATGAAAGTTGCATGGAAAGCCAGTTATTTATGTAAGTAGGCGTGTTGGGCCATTGGAAACTTTGAGGAAGCCTCGTCTTGGTTTGCCACCCCCCCCCCCCCCCCCCAAAAGGATTAAGAATTTTTTGGGGTAATCAACTAAGCCCCTGGGTTTTCATATATGGTCCTCTCTGCTTCTGTGTGTTTGTGCAGCCTTTTTCTGTTCCTTTTTGCAGAAGTGTGTCTGTTGGCCATGGACCACGGTCCGTGCGCTGATCCCGTGACTCAGTGGTGGTACGACGCGGCGTCGGGAGACTGCAAACCGTTCACGTACGGCGGTTGCAGGGGCAACGACAACCGATTCGATAGCAAGCAGCTCTGCGAACGGAAATGCCGCGGAGACCAGGGCAAAAGCGCGCAGTTGAGAGAGGACCCGACAGGTGCGCGTGCTGCGCGGATTGCGTGTACTTCTTATAATACAAAGACGTGAAGCACGGACAGAAATCCGTATTTTGTGGCTTTCTAAGTCGCAGAACGACTTTAATTTCACGTCGAACTCTTGGTGGATAGGGCCATCGAAAGGTGAGCGTGCTGCGCGGTTTGCGTGAACGTGAAGCACGGACAGAAATCCGTATTTTGTGGCTAGAGCAACTTTAGTTTTAAATTCGTACTCTTGGTGAATGGGGCCAAACCAGGTTATGTGTACTCGTTCATTCAACTCAGTGCGCAATAGTAGGGGTAAATGAGCTAATGTTTCAAACGCTGAATAAAGTTTCGGCGATTGCTCTCGAGTTTGTTCGGTTAAAGGGACACTCACTCGGGACTGGTATCAAAATTATTCAGTACTTTATTATTGGAAGAACGGCTTTCGGTGCCCAGGTTTAACACATACCGCGACCTGGCGTCATTATTAGTAACAAATTGTTGTCCGTTCTGTTTATATGGGTGTTGTCGGGTTGTTGACAAACTGACAACAAACCGACAACACAAAAACAGGCAACAAACCGACAACAGCTGAACAACTTGTTGCCAACAATGACGCCAGGTCGCGGTATGTGTTACTACCCCGCATTCCTCTACGTATGTACGTATCGCAATGCTATTCTTCGCCGTTTTTTTCAGTTATTTGCTCCCTGGAATTTGACGCCGGGCCTTGCGCCGGGGAATTTGCCGTCTGGTACTACGACGCCTCATCCGGCCTCTGTCGTTCCTTTGTCTACGGAGGCTGTCTGGGCAACGCGAATCGATTCCTCAGCAAGAGACAGTGCGAGAAGATGTGTAGAGCAACTGAACCAACGACCAGTGCAACTACTGCTAGGCCGACTACAGTGGTGGTTGGTGGTAGAAAAAAGGGTAAGTTATGACACTGGCTTGTGTGGAGGATGTAAGAAGAAAACATTACTTTTGGGGGGTGTGAAACCTGACCAAGCAATGAGTAGAAAGAGCGGCTACCAAGAATGCATAACAGAATTTGATAAGGCGATCTTTTATGTATTCTTGCTACTAGTATCCTCCTCGGCCCACGAAACGACTAAGTGTGCGCTTAAGAATTTTTGGTCGAATGGAAATGCCAGCCATTATCGAGTGCAATGCATTGACATGCTCTTGCATTTTTGTAATATTTTTCCCAAAGATTTATTTTCCTTCCATTCACTATTTCAAGTTATATTCCTTATCTTGGTAGACCGAGTGAGTTTTATTTTTATGAAAAAAGAGTGTTCTGTGTTGCAGAAGGTGTGAGCGTTGTGCTTCTGTCGAACAAACGCTCCTACAAGACGGGAGAGCCAATCAGGTTCCAGTGTCAGCTGATGAACAGAGATGTACCAGAGGAGGGCGTTCACTGGTTCAGAAATGGAGAAAGGATTTATCCCACCGATTCACGGAGAGTTCAGGTATGTACTGTATGTGTGAAGGGTACTGTGGGGTAAACCCGGCCATGGAAAATTATGGCCGCCTAGTTTCAGGTCTGCATATCTCAGCAACCATTGGGCCGATTGAGACATGCAGTATATTACGTATGTCAATCGATTTCTTGAACTCTGCTGTTTCAAATGAGTTGTTTTGTTCATCATATTCTGAAGCAGCACGCTCACAGGAGCTGCTTAGGTGGCCAGGTTTAGCCCGCGGTACCCTACTGTGCATACCGTATGCATGTGAATTGCCGCTTTCCGCATGGCGATAGCCGGCCCCGAAAAGGGGGAGAGAAATCGGACCGAACGGGAACGAACCCGCTACCCTCGGACACAGCTGTGAACTAGGCACACCACCAGGTGCCGGCCCAGGAACTTCCGTATTTGCCGGTGCATAGGCCCGTATAGGTAGCTTCAATTACTCTACGTATAGGACTATGCATGGGGCGTTTTTTTATGTTTTGCCAATATGGGCCAATGCATAGGGGGATATGCATGGGGGCTATGCATCGGTAAATACGGTAGCTTCCATACACTACTGGCCTCGGACGCCATTGCCATATGTACGCAGTACGTAACGCGTTGTTGTTTAGATCTATCTCAACGGTTCCATGGCCATTGGTGAGGCGAGGCCGTCTGACAGTGGGCGCTACTCCTGTACACCGGCGTTCTCCACTCGGGGTGTCACTGAATCTTCGGATGAGATCAGCATTGCAGTGGAAGGTTTGTTTGTACGGTAGAAGACACGTGTAGGAACGTGAATGAAAAGTAGAAAGGGACTAATGTTTCAATGGTTTTATTTGCTTTTTACCCGTTGTAGTGTCCGGTCAATAGGATCTTGATGGCAGCTTCCTAAAATATGTCATTTACTTTATGTCGTGGTCGTCACGCTAATATCACGTCGGCTCAAATCCCCCTTTTTCGTGTGAAATAATATATGAAGCTCCCTTAGTTTGTAACTTGCATGGTAATAGATTCCTTGCAGGCTGTGATGGAAAGGAAAGGAAATTAAAAGGGGCGAAATGCCCTAATGTTTCAACGGGCAAAAAGGCACATTGCACAGCGGTACCTGAGCGGTACAGGGAATACGAGCTAATGTTTCAAAGTTGAGATAAGTATCTCCTGGCAATTTCAGATCAACAATAGCTTTCGGAGTCAAGCCGGGTTCATAGTCGTTTTTTGATGTGCGTGTATATGCAAATTTTTTAGACTATTTTATCATAAAATTTGCATAGGATATGGTTTTGTAGTAAAACGTGAAAAAATACGCTCGTCAAATATATGCACACAAATATACGCACATCAAAAAACCGACAATAGTATAAACACAGCTTACAGTAACTCTGCAATTCATGTTTACTGGTTTCACTACGACACTGAATTGGTCGAGACCAGCATAAGGAATCGAACCCCCGTTCGTTCACGACCTTTTCTTTTTACTTTTCCTCTATTCCACTGGACTACGCTGCCGCAGTATATTTTTTGCCGAATTCTCCACTATGAACCATCGGCCGCTTTTTTGCAGGTGTGGAGAAAATAGAACCGGAGCGTCCTCTGGCAGACTTAACCAGTCCCTGTGTGGATGAAGCAGGGGAGGCAAAGTGCTCGTTAATCGTGCGTGCTGGTATGTGTCACAACCCGTGGTACGGCGTGTACTGCTGTCGCTCTTGTCACAGCACGGGTGTAAGGGTTAAGCGGAAGCGAAGGAGGAGAAGATTATGACGCTTTTGGGGCAAGATTTACTTACGCTAAGGGTTAAGCTGTTGGTGGTTTTTGATCTGTTTTGACTGAGCAATGCATCCAGGACAGTTTTGATAGTCAAGGGTATAGGGTGCTGTGGGATAAACTCGGCCACCAAACCTTGGAACTTGCTATTTCAGCAAATGATGAACCAACATAGCTCATTTGAAAGAGGAGAGGCCAAGGAATCGATTGATATAATATTTGTTTCAATCGGTCCATTGGTTGCTGAGATATGCAGCCTTGAAACTGAAGTGGCCGGATTTTTCCCGTGGCCGGGTTTACCCCATAGTACCCTGTATGATGTGTGCGGCGAGGGTTTGGCAGCAAAGGGGTGCTAGTGTAATTATGTTGTATAGGCAGGGACCGAATGCTTTGACAATAATTATCGTCTGTTTTGTTGTTAGTTTGTGCCTACGCGCATGTTTTTTGCAGAAACAGCCTCTTGCCTAAACCTCCTTTGTTCAGAATTTGGGTGATGTTGTGACCATGTTTATGCATATCAATATCAATAGTTTGTGGTACACTTGTGTAATTGTTCACTGCCGTATATTGAGCTTGAAAACACAGGAAAATAAGGGTTTCGCAAATTATACATTACGTTGTAAAATGAAAGTTGACGATTATCAGTAATCATGTTTGTAGTTGTTGTATGGATTGTAAGCAATCACTTGATTTTGGATCTGATCATGCGTATAGATAAAAATCAGTTTGTTTTAGATATCCTGGCCGGATTACATTTGCGTATGGTAGTTTGGGTCCTAATTTGTGCAGTTATGCATGTGGTGATCAAATATTCAGTAAAGCAAGCAAAGCTCAAAAAGTACCGCTTTGCGGGAATAAATAGTCCAACAAAACGTATGCTGAGCATGACTGTAGAAAGAAATGAATACGTAATTGAGGCGCTACAGACGTGAACTTCGAATTCGCTCCGAATTTGGAGCCCTGACTGCTTCAACATGCAAAATCACCGAAATCGATCCGAACTCGCTCCGTTTTTTGGAACGTGTATGTACTGAGCAACCGAGTTCGTAATTCGAAGTCGCGTGAGTCATTGACGTTCGTTTCGGATCAAAACAAAGTCATTCCAAACTCCGAGCAAACTCGGAGCACGTCTGTAGCGGGCCATTATTTCTCTCTTTGTCGCTTCGTCTCCTCAAGCTTCGCATTCACTTCTTGCGCCGTGAGGAAGCTTTCCCAATCCTGCACTTGGCGTTCCGCTACAACTTCGCCGTTTGGTTTCGCGGCGTCTCTCGGAAGCAAAGCGAGGTGGAGAATCGTATCGCATCCGTCCTCCACGTTTTTGATACGAATACCAGGAATCAACTCGTCACCCACTTGTATCGTCGCGCCTATTGCGCTGTATAGCATATCAGTCAAAACTGCACCAGGGCAACACTAAAAAACGAAACGCTTCATCTCGTGTATGCAGGCACAGCCACGGCCGGTTTTGCCTAACGACAGTCTACTGTATTTTTGGGTGTATATCCCCCCCCCCATTGTATATCCCCCCAGTGTATAACGCCCCTGCGCCATACGTATTTTCCCGTGTTTTTTCCCCCTGGTGTTCCCCCCATGTCTGGGGTCCTGCCTACCTATGTGCGGTCATAAGCTACTATAGCCGTTCCCAAGTCTATGCCTATAAGTCAAGCCGGGTTTTTGTAAATAACCCCCTTTTTCCCCGATTTTCCCTAAATTTTTTTGCCTCCAAAAAACGTCTCCCCCTTTTCTAAAAATTATTTTTTCCCCGCGTTTTTTCCCCCCCCCCTTCTTTCTCCCCCCTCCCCCCAGTGTATAACCCCCCATCAGACCTCTCGATTTTTGTATAGCCCAGGATCCACTGATCCACAGCATTTCTGAGCCTAAGTAAACTAAACTAAAGCCTAAAGACAGTAAAGAGTCATTAGTGCGCCACACACGTAGCGAGAAAACTCCCGGGAAATTCCCCGTAAGTCTGCATGTTGAATGTTGATGATATCAGCATTGGGAGGCCGGTTTTCGCGCTAGGGAGCAAGGTGAGAATCAAGGCTCAATACGGCAAAACGAAATTCGAAGTTCAAAGTCACCGTGAGGCGTGAATTCACCGTGAGTTTACTCACCACGTGTGTAGCGCACTAATTGTCTAATAGCGCCTACAGTAAGAGGCCACAAAAACAAGTGCATGCTCCACTCATATGTACCGAGTTTGCTAAAATGCCGGGCCTTTTCAGGTCAGCTTGAAGTCGCTTGCTTTGCACACGTGTGAGTGCTATCACGAACACCTTGGAAATGCCGTAGGGCACAGTTGCAAAGCCAGCTTCCTCCACTTTGGAAAGGTCCCCAGTTTGGCACACCCTGTAAAATATCAAGCAAAAAAATTGCACAGACAAAGAAAGCATAAAGTGTAGTGCAAAATTCGATCTCATTTATCTCTTCTACACGTACTGTATGTACAGTACGTGTACTGTAGGTGTGTACCTGATGTAATCTTCAGCAAACTTGTCAACCTCTTCCTGCGTTAGGTCGGCAGACAGAAGTCTTTGCTTCATCGCTTCATTTGTGATTGAACGTATTGCACCGGAACGACTAGCGACAGCGACAACTCTGCAAAATTCAGACAGATTTTCAGCGGGTCGAGTCGAACTCGAACTCCTGCTGTTGTTATTGTCGTCCGATTGACGAGAACGAGAGTCCAGTACATACAGGTGCATAGGGCACGTACGTAACGTACTCTTATCCCAGAAAGGGTACAGTACAAGAAAAATGAACTGTAGTTTTACCAAGAGCCCATACCGTAACCCATCCGGCATCCATACCGTACCCATCCTTACGGTATGGGCTCTTGGTTTTACACGTACGTGTAGTACTACTGTACCTTGCATGAGGTGCCAACAATGGTTCGAAAGCATCATTCATGTTTCTCACACCCCAGTAGTTGACGGACATTGATATCTCACTGTCCTCTGGAAGCAAGTCCTAACAAAAGAGCAACCGTACCCTACCAATGCTATGCACACGTAGGTGCTACTGCGTATGTTTGTACCTAACCTACACCTATGTACGTGTACGTACGTACATACATACGTAACCAACCAACAAACAATCAACTAAGCTGCTCATATATCTAGAGCCTTTCCCCTACCGTATTCCCTTTATAAACTCCAGCATTGTTGATCAGTATATCCAAGCTGTTTTCGCCGTGTGTTTGAAGGAAAAACCGTCGAAAAGATTCCACGCTTTCCTTGTCGGTAACATCTAATTGATGAAACCGAATTTTCTTTCCATTTTTGCCCAACTCAGAGCTCAAACTTGCCTGTGCAGTTCTGCCAGCTTGTTCATTTCTTGCTGTAAAGGCAAAGAAAAAAACAAATAGGCATAAATAAATAAATAAATAAATAAATAAATAAATAAATAAATAAATAAATAAATAAATAAATAAATAAATAAATAAATAAATAAATAAATAAATAAATAAATAAATAATTAAATAAATAAATAAATAAATATAAACCTGTTAGATAGACGATTTTGCAGTCGCTGTGTTCCGCAAGTCCTTTCAGACATCCGTAGCCTAGGCCCCTGTTTGCACCAGTAACCTGAAAGAAATATTCTAATTATCATTGCAGCGGCAGCCTTATTTTAACTTTCTTCAAGGCAAATTTTTATTTCAACAAGTGACTTACAATGGCAATCTTCCCCATATTTGACCAGAGAAAAAACAACAGCTCGCTGCTACATATAGTACGTGCTGTACTGTATAAGTGTGCATGTGCAAGGTAGGTTAGGTACCAAACCAACCAACGTCCGTCACACAACACACAAAATATTTGTGTTTGATTTTAAAAATTGACACAGCGCAGAAAGCGTGTAACGTACCGTACGCGTACAGTATGTACAACTAGGTACGTCACGTATACCACCTACATGTACACGCTACATGTACATATAGGTATACATAGGTATGTGTACTAGTAGCTTGTCTTCTACACACATAAATTTTGAACGAATTGATACGTAGGACATTATGTACGTTTGTACGCAGGGGGTTAGGTACGTGGTAACTTGAGGCGCAAACGCGCCTCTGTTTTCTTTTTCGCCTCAAATATTGCCGGCTAGAGGCGCAAAATTTTTGGCCTGCTTTTCTGAAAATTTTGAAACTCTGACAGTGATGGTGCCCCAGTAATCCGCTAATAATGCGATTAGTGTCATTTATTTGGCTTATCGTGTGTCCATCCATCCAACAGTTACTCACTACTCACTGCTCCGCCCTTTTCCCTCGCCCTCCCTCCCTTTCCTTCCTTCGCCCTGTATTTCTTTTTGCCTATCAACTTGTTTTCTGCCCGCGCCCTTCCCTCCCTCTCCCATATCCCTCGGCTCTTTCTGCTATGGTTATGGACAGTGACCACTACTAGCGCTTAGCGCAGTTTACATGCATTCGGCTGCTCATCCATGCTCATGGTTGCCATGCAACAGTGGATGAAAGCACCACGTCGAATCAAACTTCTTCCAGTGAAAGAGTGGAGCAAGAATCAGAATCTGTTCTAAGTGAACCTCCTAGTGGACACTGAATAATATTATGTAGCCTACATGATGTACTGTATCTACTTTATGTGTCTGTGCCTGTTATTTATTTATCTTATGTGGTACATATGAAATTATGTCAGATCATTGGAAAATGCACGATTTATTGCTCAGAATTCAAAAAAATTTCCCAGGGGGCTCTGCCCCCTGGACCCCCGCTGGGGGCTTCGCCCCCAGACCCCCTTAGCCTCCGGCGGCTGGGGCTCCGCCCCAGACCCCATTGGGGGCCTTCGGCCCCCAAATTCCCTCCCGGCTTTTAGTCTATTTTATTTTGCGCCTCAAGATTTTTTGGGCTACCTAACCCCCTGGTACGTACGTACTGTACGTATGTTACAGTACGTTCAGTACAGTGCAGGCAGACTGTAGACCCACACAAATACAACCATTATTTTTATACATTAGAAAATTTACATACACACAAAATTCCTCGAAAGCCTCAAGATTCCAAGGATCAAGTTTCACCGCTAAATTTTTGCTTTTCCCTCCCACAATTTTTTATCCAGATGTTTTTTCTTTCTTTCTAGCTTCCTCAAATTTGGCGACAAACTCTTGCGGGGACAGATAATTTTCCCAGTCCACCAACTGTCGTTCTGCGACAAATTTTCCATTAGGCTCCGTTGCACCATTGGGCAACAAAGCCAGATACATGATGGTGTCACAGCCTTCTTCGATATTTTTGACGTTCGGAAATCCTGGGAAAACTGCATCCCCAACTTTGGTTTCACCAAACGCGGCGCTCGATTTCAGCATATCGGTCAAGACGGCGCCTGGGCAGCACTGCAAAGAACAGGGTGTCAACGCAACAAGTAGGGCACCAGGGGGTTAATCCGGACACCTCAGCTTTTCTGAACTTGCCGCTTACAGCAAATGATGAACAATGGTACCGTTACCGTAGCTCATTTGAAAAAGGAGAGTTCAAGAAATCGATTGGTTTGGTAGAGCACTTGTCTCAATCGGTCGTATGGTTGCTAATGCTGGGATAGGTGTCCGAGTTTACCTACCCCCGTGTCCGGGTATACCCCACAACAGTAGTACCCTACATATAGGTATAATACAAATACTTATAATACCCTACATACTTATAATACCCTACATATAATACTTATAATGTAGTACAAATATTGCTACATGCAATACAGTAGGTACAATAGTAGGTACAATAGGCTTGGCCTCTTGATTCTACCGAATTGGCCAAAATGCATCGCTGCCTCGGGTCAGTTGCCATCCTTCTACCCTGCACGCGAGTCAAGGCGATCACGAGTGCTTTGGATATGCCGTAGGGGAAGGTTGCAAATCCAGCCTCGTCAACCTTCGCAGGATCACCAGTTTGGCAGACTCTGAAAGAAAGAAAATAGGCTATAATGTACACCTAACCTACTGTACATGCGCAAAGCGCGGTGAACAGAGGGTTCGGTATGAGCGAAAAGATGATCTGCCTGCGCGAGATGAACAGAACACTGTACGTAGAGTACAGTAGAGTTGTCGTGGTGACAACGGATGTCATTATGTTTTGGGGCAATTGCCGAACCATCTCACTCGCTGGCCACCCGGAATCGAATGGAAGCGTCGGCGGAAAAGAAGAAGATTAATGATCCGACCGATGATCGTGGGGGGGGGGGGGGGCGTGGGTGGCCCGCGGGTGGCCCGCGAGTGGCCCGCGGGTGGCCCGGGGCGCGGGTGGGCCGCGGGTGGTCCGCGGGTGGTCCGCGGAGGTTCCGCGGAGGGTCCGCGGACCCTGCGGTCCAGACCATTTTACGGAGCTGGTTAACACTTTACGTATGTATGTACGTCGTCGAGAAGGAAAATTTAGATGTGCCAAGGAATCGAATCCTGGACCTCTCGCGTTTCTGTAATAATTCACCAGATTATTCTTTCTCACGCTTTCACCATGACCATACTTGAGATATTCCTCAGCAAATTGGTCGATCTCTTCCTGTGTTAGGTCGGGAGACAGAAGTCTTTGCTTTGTCCGTTCATTCGTGATCGAACGTAGACCTCCGAACCGACTGGCAACAACGACAACTCTGAAATTTACAAAACGGCTCCATATTCAATTTCAAGTAAGTTAAGTTGCAAGTTGCATACGGAACGACACCATGAAAATGCGTCGAATTTATTAAACCTTACCTTGCATAGGGCGCCAATAATGTTTCAAAAGCATCATTCATGTTTCGCACACCCCAGTAATTTATTGACATTGTCGCCTGACCGTGCTCTTTCAGCAATTCCTACAGAAAAATAGAAAGAACCCGCACCTGATCTCAAAAATGTCAAGTTCGCACGTAACGTACCTACCTACTTACCACTGGTGTCAGAGTAAAAATTTGAGTTACTTTACTCGAGTAACTCGGGCGATTTTTGCCCGAGTTATTTAACTTAACTTAACTCGGAAAAATGCAGTCATTGAGTTATCTAACTCGACTTAACTCGGTATTGACCGTTACTCGAGTTACGCCATTGTTGTAAACGGCGTGCGTGCACGTACATGCTCATACAAAGCAGCAGCGCGCACTCAAACATAAACATATTCAGCGGTTCACTCAAACATATTCAGCGGTTGCTTTTTGTCTTGCATTATTATCGAATGCACATTAGCAATGTCGGTGGCAAAGAAAACAAAAACGACATCGCCTGCAGTTAAAAATACAATATTTTCGGGACATTCAGAATGATCTGTACATAACGTACGTACTATGTTCTTTTCGTTTGGACATTTTCAGCCAGTACTTACTCGACAGTACTTACTCGAGTAACTCGCAAGATTTTGGGCTAACCCGACTCAGCTGAGGTTAGAGCGAGTAAGTTACCCAACTTAACTCGGGAAAATGACAACCCGAGTAAATCTAACTCAACTTAACTCAATATTCTGAGAGAGCGAGTTGACACCAGTGCTAACTTACCGGTACGATGTTTCCAGTGAAAATACCGGCATTGTTGATCAAAATATCCACGCTTTGTTCCCCGTGTATCCGGGAGAAAGTTTGGCGAAATTTTTCCACGCTCTCTCGACTTGCCACATCCAGCTGGTGAAATCGAAGTTTCTTCGCTGCTTCATCTTCCAACTCAGCTTGCAGGTTGACAAGCGCAGTTCTTCCAGCTTCTTCGTTCCGAGCTGACCGGAAAATATAGGGTAATGTGGGGTAAACCCGGACGCAAGGGTAAACCCGGACACCTAAGTACTGTAGGTATATCTCAGCAACCATAGACCATTTGAGACAATTACTCTACCAATCGATGCCTTGAACTCTCCTCTTTCAAACGTTCGTCATTTTGATGAAGCGGCAAGTTCAGAAAAGCTTAGGTGTCCTGATTTACCCCGTGTCCGGGTTTACCCCACAGTGAATCGCTTGGGTTTTTTGAAATATCCAACCAAATTATTGCGGGTTTGTAAAAGTCGATTATTTTATGAAACCATATTGGGTTTCCTTTCGAAGCTCCATATTGGGTTTTCCGAACCCAAATAATTGGGATTTATGTACCAAACCAAATAACTGGGTATCCAAATAATTAGATATTTCAAAAACCCAAATAATTTGAGGAAATTTGCGCCAGGGATGGTTTTCCTTATAGTATACACTTAGTCGTCCATTCTCCCCCAAAGCAATGATTATATATTTTTGGTATAGGACCTAGTATATATTTTTAAGCGAAGCAATAATTTGTATTCTAGGCCTATGTATTTGGAGTATTAGGTGTAAAGCGCTAAAAATTATCGCTTACCCGTCAAGTAAACAACGTCGCAAGCTTCATTTTGGGCCAAAAGTTTGACACAACCGTAACCCAAACCTCTGTTTGACCCAGTAACCTTTAGAGAAAAATAATAATATTATGAATAATAATAATGTGAGTGAATATTATATTATAATATGATACGATACGGTACAAGATCTTACGATGGCAATTTTCCCCATTTTGTTCATCAAAATTTTGAAACATAAACACTTAACACACAGATAGCGCCACACACTGCCACGCAGTTACGCTACGTACGCTGATGCGTAGGAGGTACACGTAGGGTATGTAGAGCGTTGTTGCTTCTCTTCGCTATGCTATGCAGTGCAAGCAAGCACAGCACAGCACATAACTTGCATGCACGTGAGTCGTTCAATACATTCATACGCATAAGTACTGTATGTATGTATTATATTATGTATTATGTTATGAACACAGTATTAGGTGCGAAAACTAGTAATTTCAGTCAACGAATCGGACAACTTGTTCTGTTCACATCCAAAACTTGCTTGCTTAGTGTAACGGAAGCTGTCAGATTGAGTCATTCAACACGTACGGTATGTACAGCGCTATAGTACAAATACCGCCAATAGTGCGTGTGTCGTGCATCCATTAGAAGTAAAAATTATTAAATTATTATTGTCATTTTATCATTTTTCCCTAATCTACAGATAGAAATAGGCTACGTACATAAACGTTGTGTACACAGTAATTTTTTTTCGCCTATCCTTTTCCGGCAGCCTGCGCCTTCAAGTACTCGGCGTACATCGCATAGAATTCTCCGGGCGTTTTCAAGCTGGGCCAATCCAGCACTTGTCGTTCGGCGACGAATTTACCCCGAGGTTCCTTCGCATCGGCAGGCAGGAGGGCCAGGTACAAAAGGGTGTCGCAACCCTCGTCGACATCTTTCACCTTCGCGCCCACGCCAGGAAGAAGATCGTCGCCGACCTTTAACCCCATTCCGTTGAGGGTGGCCTGGGTCATGCCGGTGTACACGTAGCCGGGGCAGCACTAAACAACATGATAACAGGATATTTCCTACGTATGCTTTTCATGGCTGTGCATACCTAAGTGCGGTCGAGCGGTCGAGGCTCCAGCAGGAAAAATATTTATTGCTATAACGGTACTGTAATAAACTATGTAGCATATTTTATTCGGAAAATTTAGTGTGAACGCAGTATTAGGCCTATTGTTCCTCACTCGCAGAATATTTATATTATATTTTTTATTTTTTTTGGTGGGCCTGTTTATTTATTAAGATAGGCCTATTTTTATTTATTTATTTATTATTTATTTTTTCATATTCTCTTTATTCTTTTTTCTTACGGAATTCGCAATAATTCCCGGCCTATCTTTGTCCGCTTGCAGACGCTGATCTTGAATTCGAGTCAAGGCGATGACAAAAATTTTAGAAATCCCATAGGGAAAGGATACAAAGCCTGCATTTTCAACCGCATCTTGCTTGCCAGTGTTGCACAGTCTGCAGCAGGTGATAAATATATAAACATTTTTCCAGTCTTTTAGGTACTTTTATCAGTCGGTTAACTACACAGAGTTAATGAATATACATTACATAATCAAGACTATGTACTACAGAAGGGAAGAGAGACTATGCCAGCTAATATTGGCATATTTCTACCACTTTTGATTTTTCGGGCGTTTGCGAGGTTTAGAATTGCCCAATGGTCCACGCCCAATTTGCCGATTTTAGTACTGAATGAAATCGGCGAGATCTCGACACTGAGAGCAGATAGAATCAAACGGTTTTTTTTATTGGAGAGGCGAGCTAAAGTTATCCGTGGAATTTTGACCGCTTTGCTCTACGTCGCGTAGTTCTCGAGATAAATAATACGTGGGTCCCAAGAACTCTGGTCTTACTTTAGTTTGGAACACGACGCCAATAGCTGGCGTAGTCTCTCTTCCCTTTATATGTAGTCTTGACATAATAAAATGCCTATGTAGTACCTCAGATACGTTTCCACCATATTGTCGATTTCATTTTCAGTCAAGTTCGGCGACAGAAGCTTTTTCGTCATTTCTGAGTTGGTGATACCCCTTAGCGCACCGAAGCGACTTGCTACGGTTACCACTCTTAAAAATTGTTCACATTGTATATATACTTATGTATGTAGCCTACATTTACGTAAATAAATATACTACCTACTTACGTACTACAGTAATATTGCATAAAAGCACCTGGCATTTGGAGCCAATAGCGGTTCAAATGCTGCATTCATATTTTTGACGCCATAGTAATTGACGGCCATGACAGACTGACTTTGCGTAGGAAGAAGTCGACCATTCTGCTGAAAAAACATTGTTGGAGAGAATGGGGCAGTTAGTATGTACCTAATACGTACATTTTGTGCGTCTATGGAGTATTTGAGGCGTGAGACCCCACAATTTAGCTGTTTGTTTCCTACACTGTCGCTATCACAGGTAGCTCCCGCGTTATTAATGAGGATATTCAGCGATTTTTCTCCGTGTTCCTTCAGGAAAAATTGTCGAAATGCTTCTACGCTGTCCTTGCTGGCCACATCCAGTTGATGAAACCGAATTTTCTTCCCCTTTTCATCACCCAATTCCGCTCTCAAGTTGGCCAAAGCGGACTTACCTGATTCCTCGTTTCTAGCTAAAAGTAAATAGGGAAGAAATAGGCTAAACAAAGTAGATAAATTACCTACCTGAATTAATAAATAAATAAATAAATACATAAATAAATAAATAAATAAATAAATAAATAAATACATAAAAAAATAAATAAATAAATACATAAATAAAAAAATAAAAAAATAAATAAATTGCTAAATAAATAAATAAATTGCTAAATAAATAAATAAATAAATAAATAAATAAATAAATAAATAAATAAATAAATACAAAACAATTGGGCTGATATAAATAACTAATAGCCTGTGAGGTAGATAATGTTGCAGCCTGCTCCTTCTGCCAGTCCTTTCACACATCCGTAGCCGAGGCCTCTGTTAGCGCCGGTAACCTTGAAAAATATTTAGAAAATCATTATATTGTAAAAACTTTTGAACAAATTTCATACTAAATAAATTCACTACAAAATGCACAACTATTGCAAAGCTCGACGTCGACATTGACTCATGCTTGCTTACTATGGCAATTTTCTCCATTGTTTGTCGTCAGTGAAGAGAAACAACACAATACAACACTTTTCTGTCGTCGTTGCTTGTGTTGTCGACAGCATTAACACAGGACAATAAGCATGCATGCAAGCAATGTAATGCATGCAGGAAAGCTGACTAGCGCCTTTTCAGCTGTGTTTACTTTGTTTGTTTTTACTACCAACCAAACTTTCAGCACATACGGTACGTATAGAGTGTCTCAAAATAAACCGTCCACCTTTCCGTGCATGTAACTCTGGAACCACATCTTAGATTTTCATGCGGTTTCTTTTATTTTGTAGCCAAGGCTTGAACGCAGGGGTGTACAAAATTTTAACTATTTCGTCCACATACTTCGGAAATTGCGACGGTTTGAATCTCGAAGCTCAAAATCGACGTTTTTCTTCAGTATGGAGAAAAATCTCGGTCTTATTCTTTCAATATACCCAGTTCAACGCGTTTGCTACCCTGGCACTGGGGCTAATGCATGAGATACGCGTTTTCTAGCATTTTGGACCATCTTTTTTCATTACGAGGCTAATTTGTTTGGACCATGCACAGAAGACCCCATAATCGGCACTATCAGTTCGAAAAGCCCTCGTTTTTGACCGCCGGGGAAAGAACGTGTTTGAGTAGCTTCCACTTGGCCTATGAAGCTCAAATTTTGTACACATCTGAGTTGAAGCCTTTGCTACAAAATACAAAAAACCGCATGAAAATTTAAGGTATGGTCCCAGAGTTACATGCACTGGAAGGTGGACGGTTTATTATGAGACACCCTGTATATCTAGGCATCCTTATTCTAACAATTCAATCTTTATTTCATGTATTGACATAATGTGGTATCTTGGTTGGCCAAAAAACTACTGTAAGACGTACTGTACTCCTCTCCGTGAACCAAAAAATCCTATGGTGGGACAGCTATATTTTTTCCCAAAAAAGTAATGCAAATTATTTGGACACTAGTATAAAAAATAAATTTTGAGAAAAAGAAAAGAAAGAAAAGAAAAAGATATTTCATTTCGCAATCTTTTTCTTTTCTTTCTTTTCTTTTTCTCAAATTTTATTTTTTATACTAGTGTCCAAATAATTTGCATTACTTTTTTGGGAAAAATTATAGCTGTCCCACCATAGGATTTTTTGATTCACGTGGCTGTACGTACCTGGATTCTGATACAATTATGGGCAACCGATAAAAGATAATAACCTCATGGTTATCATATTTTGTTTTGCATTTTAACCCTTCCTAGCAATCGCTTTTCCAGTCAGCTTGACATTCCTTTGCATGTTGGCTGAATGCGCTGTACTTGCAGATGACCTGCCATATCCATTTCATGTTGTGGGAAACTCGAGCGTAGGCTCCACCGCCACCGCACAGAAAATACGGGTACGTGTGGGTTCTATTAATTATGGGTGCACTGACCACACCTCTGAGGCTCCATGTTGGTCCATGTTTATACCAGTTGTCAGGGCAATGAAATGGGCCACCGGAGTCGCCCTACCAAAAGTGAACGAACAACAAACAACCTTTACCGTATTTATTTACCGGTGCAAAACTTTTTGAGGGGGTAAAAGCGCCATAGGTGGGCGGATTTCCCCCACAGTATCTCTTATATTCCTTGAACTCTACAGTATGTACAATAATCATAGTGTACACACGCATTAATAGCCAATAGGCAGAGCATGTACGCCGTATTGTACATCTTTTCTTACTTTACAAGAGTCCTTTCCTCCAGGGGGATAGTTATCGGCGCAGATCATGTTTGCATCTTTGTAGCCAGGAGAGTCTACAGGGCATTCTTTGATTGGTATTTCGACATGTTTAGGTGTGTTGGTACCAGGCCATATAATCACTGTCTTATTCAATTCTGGGTCATAATAATCTGCTATTCCCCAGCCAGCAGTGATACAGTGCATCCCCAGCATCGGCTCGACACTGCCACATTTTGGTAGGCAAATCGGCTGAACTGTTTTGCTGAGAAAATTCACAGGTTTTTCCAACACCAAGATAGCGATGTCATTGTACAGTGCGCGACACGTGTACATAAAGTAATGAATGAATAGGTGGGAGCGTGCTCGCGAGCGCATCAGCGCGCGAGTAGCGCAGGGAAAACGGAGGAGAAATTTCCTCCACTTCGAAAAAAAGCCGACCCGACAACTCACGTTATTCCCGCTTGCACCTCACGCGCGCAAATTGAAATCGCGCAGCTGGGTAGCGCTCGTGGCACAGGCGGTAAGACGGGCTACGTCCAATCTGCATCATGAGTTATCACTCTCGCCAAGTGGGATTAAAGTGAATGGCAATCCCAGTGGCAGTATGGTGCGCCCGCTCGCTGGTCTCTACAGCACCATTGCTTTCCTTCGGGTCAGCACCAGTGGTCGCTGATGGCTGTTCGGCTTCGTGCCAGGTCCTTCCCTGGTTCGGGCCATTGTTGGTCGTGCCTTGCGGCACTGGACTGACCCACCAGGTGTTGTTAAAGGACAGGTGGAGGGGACTGTGGGAGTTTCACCTACAGCCGACCCTGTGAGGTGCGGTCTCGAAAAAAAAGGAGTCGCGCGCAGCTTCCTCCTGACCCATTCCACGTGTCACGCACTGTAATAAATCTCGGATGGAACCAATTCCCTGTCCTCAGCCAAGTGAAAGCTTTTGACAAATCTACGTTGCTCAGCCTTACTCCACCACTTTCGGAAATCATGCTGACCAGCACGCACAAGAAGTGTTTCGGGTTGTTTCTCTCGTCTAAAAACAGTACATAGGGTACTATGGGGTAAACCCGCCCATGGGAAAATCCGCCCACCTAAGCCTTCAGGGCTGCATATCTCAGGAACCATACGACCCATTGAGACAAGTAGGATATCAGTCGATTCCTTGAACTCTCCTCTTTCAAATGAGCTATTTGGCACGTCATTTGCTGAAACATCAAGTTCACGGGGTCACTTTTTTCAACAAGAGGTTGAAAATGACCAAACTTTAGAGGTTGCGCAAAAACACCCTGTATGTTATAAATGAACACCCGGTATGTGGGGGGCAAGGGGGCATGGTACCCTACCCCCAGGCGAAGTTTCAACCAATTCGCCCCACTGGTACTGGAGATATAGCAAAAAACAATTTCAGTACTTAGTGGGGTAAATGCGCCCACCCAACTCCTGTACTAAAGTATAGGGAAAACCCGCCCACCTCATCAGCTCATAATACTGCGATCCTAAACAGCTGTCATATCAGCTTACAATTACGAGAAAAGTGGGTTCAGCTAATTTTACAATATTTTCATATGATTTCACAAGGTAAGGAGACGTTTTTGCAAATTTTTAAAAATTCCATGGGTGGGCGGGTTTACCCCCCAGTAGTATAATATAGGTTCGACCTGAACTCGAACTCGAACTCGAAAAAACCTTAATTTTTTAGTGAACCTGCACTCGAACTTGAACTCAAATGGGAAATTTTTGAGAACCTGAACTTGAACTCGAACTCAAATTCATCAAGAAAATTAATTAAGGTTCTCAGAATTAAGGTTCAATTAAGGTTCATTCAGGTTCAATAAGGTTTTATTGAGGTCTAGTCAAGTTTTTTGTGTGCCTATGGAAATATTGTAAGAAAAATCACCACCCTTCAGGTATAAATTGAAGCCAGAAAGGTTGAATTGGCACCTTGGGCATACAAAAGTAATGAAAAATTGAAAAAGTGATGAACAAAGTGCTGGACAAGAAGCATTTTTCCAATTACCACATACAAATTTTGTACGAAAAATTGAACCTGAACTGAACTTGAACTCGAAAAAACTCTAATTTTTTTGGTGAACCTGAACTCGAACTCGAACTCAAATTGAAATGCTGAACCTGAACTCGAACCTGAACTCGAATTGTCTAAAATTTTGAACCTATATTATACTACCCCCCAGTACTGAAAAGTTAGCTGACAGCAAAGTAGGTCTATTTACAGCATTTATTACCAAACTAAACTATCCAGCTGGCTAATTGGTACGTAGCTGCTGTTCATGATAATTGCTTCTGCTTTTTTTCTAACATGCCAGAATGATAAAAAATAGCGTGGGCAGCCTCAAATTAGCTAAAATCATGGGTGGGCGGGTTTACCCCCAGTACTAAGAGATCAGCTGTCACTAGAGTAGTATCATTCATACCCTTCACATTTCAGGAAAAAAAATTTAATTTTAATTTTTACAATTACTGGATGTTGGCAATAAACTTGGCTTCCATCTTGAAAAAACGGCCATAAAAATATGGCTTGGTCAGGCTGAACATGGCCTAAATCTTAGGTGGGCGGGCCCCCAGGGATCGCGTTTTAGCGACAGCTAAAATTGGCCGTAACTCTCTAAAGATGTTCAGCAGTAGAGTTGTAATTGGCACGTTTAATTAAGGCCTAACCACGTATATTATGCCATGTGATTTCGTTTTGGTTCAGCCATTGGTTCCAGAGAACTGCTTAGGGGGGCGGGTTTACCCCATGTTACCCTACTACACACAACACACTTCTGTCATTCCTCTCAGTACATAGGAAATGAAATGATACGTAAATTTTGATTGAGATTGAGGCATTGAGCAATATCGATCCAGTGCGCGACTCCTGAGAAGTATGTCATGTCCCTAGGATAGGAAGGAAATAAGGAATCCATGTTGCATGGGTGTGGGGGGGGGGGGGGAGGGGTCATACGCAGAGTATGAAAAGAGTGTTTTGGCTCATTGCCATGCCATCACCATCAGCTGGGACAGTTTCTCTCCCCGCTTTTGCGCGCGACCACCACGCGACTTGCCTGCAGAAGTGGGCGAACTTTCCTACTTTCTCTCGCGTCACGAATTGTACTGGTACATACGACGTAGGAGTCGATACATACTACGCCGATGTACTGTATGCCTGACCTGACGCAATGGTCTGCCGTGATGACAATATCCGTCTGTCGAACGTTTTCTGACACTCTGATGAGACTTCCGCCACAGAATTGGTAGATGCTAGGTCCGTCAATTTTGTGAAGTCCCACCAGCCACGGCCATTCGTGTGGTTTGGTGTCCTCGCCACCAACAATGGCTGCTGACATGGGTGGGTGACGCTGATGTCGCGGCCATCTATTTGGTATGCCGCATTCTTGATACTCATGTGCCCTAGCTAAAAAACAACCTTTTGAAGAATTTCAAGTGCATTTCGGTGTCACCGCGGTGACTGCGAGGTTTCCTGCTTTCACCGCGTTCCGCACGGTATACATACAATGTCGTTTGTACAACTTAAATAGGAATGATAATAAGCAGTACAATGTTATACAGTTCCATTGATTTTCCATCTGACCTGAACAGATCTCGTCAGCAGCAAGAATCAGTGCCAAAGCAATCAATAGAACTACTGATGATAGCTTCATTCTGGAGAAGTTAAATTCTTTGTCAATACTTGTAGTTCATCATAAAGACAAGAGAACAAGTTTCCTTCGATGGACAAACTGTGTGAACTGCTCGACCTCTGGCGGATTACTGTATTATTGCGCTTGCTGCCAGGGTTAATAATTTCACAAGGTTTCACAATCTCACACACAGTCTCGCACTGTAGTCAGCAGATGCGAGTTCAAGTCGGACAGTACTGGTCGGCGCCAACCTATGTTTCAACACAAAATCCCGATTTCCTTAGCATAAAATTGGCCTCTACTTTATTACGTCGCCTACTACATGCAATGTCAGTCAAGTGGGACTTTGTGCGTTTTATAATAATTTGTTTCTTCATCATCCACCCTAAAACCTACCATAATATCCTAATTTTTTCCCACCATTTACAGTTTTCTTAATCGCTCCTAACAAAACATTGATGCCAAAATGATGATATCGGTAACGCACCAGCCTAGAGTGTGTACATAGTGTATGTACATACCTATTAGAGATGTAACAGGGGCCCTGGTTTGGGCAGGAAGGGTTGAACGCTAACTGGGAATGGTTTACTCTCACGCAAGCGTTTTGGCCAAAAGCGTCTTTCTTGATCAGCTGTTTTCTGCTCAATTTTTCATAGATTTTGACGGGACAAAAAACGAAATATATGTTCTTGAAGAGCTCTTTTCATTTTTTTGTGCAGGAAAAGTCGAGATTTAGCGTTTTTGGCCAGATTTATTCACTTTTCACTTTTTTGAAATTACGTTTCTGGCTCTGGTTCTCTGGAAAGAAAGCGAATCGCTTATTCCACAAGCCCAAAGAAATAGATTCAAAAGTACTTTATTTGTGCCAAGTGTCTTACAAATTCATGCCAGGAATCTGTAATTCTCTTTTGTCAATAATAAGCGACTATGACTCGCCGCCACAAATCAACTGGCCATGATGCCATTTATGCAAATTTTTGAAATCTAAACAACGCTTTTGATATCTGCTGAAATGGGGAATCCGACGGTTATTTCAGATTGGAGCCGTTTCTCTTCCCTGGGCTATGGTATGGTAGCTCTCCAAAAAAGATCGCTCGCGACACGAGAAATGAGCAAATTTCCATTTTGTTAAAATGAAATCATGAAAACGACTGTGGATTACAACGCCGCATATACCATGTGAAAGAAGAAGCTTTTAGCTTTCTACTGGTGTGCGGTTTAACCCTTTCTGCTTAACCGTTCGTGAGCTAGAGCCGCATGAAGAACCTGGGTTCATGCACTTTTCCTCTATACAGGGTGTCTCACGTAGATCTCCCTAATGGTCCAGCCTTATAACTTCCGTGTTACAGTAGGTATCAAGCTGAAACTTTGTCCACAGAAACCCAAGAATGTGCCAAATAATTTTGTGGCAAAATTTGAGCCCAGTAGGTCAAGTAGGGATGAAATTACGAGCTTGAAAAGTTGCGACCACGTTTTTCAACCTTTAGGAATCAGTTCCGCCACTATTGACCTCGACAGCCCCTTTAAGGCTAGGGGCTGTATATCGCATATATTTTTGTCTCACGGCATAAGCCGTGAGACAGAAGGGATGGCTTCGTTCAATGTGGGTTGATAGGCGCAGTGCTGGAGAATACCCTCATCATTGCAGGATACTCAACGTGGGTTGATAGGCGCAGTGCTGGAGAATACCCTCATCATTGCAGGATACTCAACGTGGGTTGATAGGCGCAGTGCTGGAGAATACCCTCATCATTGCAGGATACGAATGTCCCACTTTTGACTTTCCTTAACAACGTACTTAGAACCGGCTATCTTTTGTAAAGGAAATATTTTCTCTGTATACGTACATATGTAGGCTTGCTTTCCCTCTTAATAACATACTTAGGTCGCCTATCTTTTGTACAGGGTGTATGTTTTGTGTGTATAAGTATAATTTTTGAATTTATAAAATTCTTGTACCAGGGTAGTTTTGAACTCGGAACCTTTAGATCGCAACACATTTGATTTATCGATTCTGCCATTTAGGCCTAAGTCAAGAATTACCAAAAATGCCCTCTTATAGCAGCCGCAGCCAATCAGCGCAGTCCACTATCGGCCAGTGAGAGTGGAGTGGGCGGAGCGATTTGTACGCGCGCGCGCGCGTGCGCGCGTGTATGCAGGCAGCCTCTGTGTCGGTTGCGCATGGAAATCTATTTCAGTACTGAGAGCGCAGGGAGCTGTGTGGTCTATGGGCTGCATCACTACAAATGCTTCTTCAGTACAAATGCTTCTTTCATTATGTGTACCACCGTTATGTGCCACCATTATGTGCCACCATTATGCTTCTTCAGTACGCTTCTTCATTATGTGTACCACCGTTATGTGCCACCATTATGTGTACCACCATTATGTGTACCATCATTATGTATACCACCACTCTACAGTACATATTATGGAGGTACGCTTATATTTGGCCTATTTATAGATCATTTTGTGTGTCTTTTGAAAATTTGGGTTTATGCATGGTAGGAGGCTATGTACAGTAAATACGGTAATCCGTAAATAATGGGATGGGGTTCGATTCAGTGTGGAAATAAGAAGCAAAGATTCATCGAACTAATTTTCGAGAATCAATATTCTCTTTCATCATTACATGTGCCACCATTATGTGTACCACCATTATGCGTACCATAGGGCCTATTTGTGTGGAAATTTATAGCCCTAAAGCCCTACTGTGGGGCTATTTACCCTAATTTTAGGGTGAAAAATCAGGGTCAAATTGTGGTCAACTTTGAGGCCTTATATCTCAGGACTGGATGCGAATTTTTGACCCTGTCTTTTTGTAAAATACCTAAAATCAGTTGGGCTATCAGCTCACGTCATCAGCAGAAAACTGAAAATCCCCCCTGTCCACGGTACTGTACAGCAATACTGAATCCTTCCAGACATCGCGTTTTAATAGAGGTGGGTATAGTTTGCCAGCAAAGCCAGCGAGGCCAGCGTAGCTGGCCGAGCTGGTGTGCTGGCTATTAGAGGTATGGATTCTCAATTGATGAGTATGATGGTATGAAAAATCAGGGTCAAATTGTGGTCAACTTTGAGGCCTTATATCTCAGGACTGGGTGCGAATTTTCGACCCTGTCTTTTTGTAAAAATACCTAAACTCAGTTGGGCTATCAGCTCACGTCATCAGCAGAAAACTGAAAATTACCCCCTGTCCACGGTACTGTACAGCAATACTGAATCCTTCCAGACATCGCGTTTTAAAATAGATGTGAGTATAGTTTGCCAGCAAAGCCAGCGAGGCCAGCGTAGCTGGCCGAAGCTGGCGTGCTGGCTGTGGCTATTAGAGGTGGGTAATCACTAATGAGACAGTAATGTACGTAATGGGAGTACACAATAATTTGCAACTGGCGGGGTGCTGGCGTGCTGGCTGTGGCTATTAGAGGTGGGTAATCACTATAATGAGACAGTAATGTAATGGGAGTACACAATAGGAATGGCTATTGGTGGTTTTATCACTGTTCTTCTATATAAGTTGTCCATCTGCTATCAAAGCCAGAGCTCACATCCCACTCCAGCACTTCAACATATGGATTCTCAATATTGTCCCAAAAACTTTCCCAACCAGCTTACTCAACTCCTTCCTACTCATTCCACTCTCACATCCCCCCCCCCCCCCCACATCTTCAACAGATTCAGGTGGACTATTGTGTCAAACGTAATTCGCTTGAATGGAAACACTAAACTATCATCAAAATAATGAACAACACATAATTGAATATTTATTTACACTCTATGTTAAACCACTCTGTGAGACACCAGCTTTTTCGGTCTCAACCGAAAAAGCAGAACAGTTGAACCAACCAAACTTCATACAACATCACAGTTCTTAAAAACCACTATCCACTTGCAGCCACAAAAACACAACAAAAAAGATAAATCAATCACAAATTTAAAAAAAACCAATATATCGATTACAAAACGTCCATCTTAAGCA
>JASAMW010004241.1:0-43294 GCA_030247985.1 Epsilonema sp. ZAB3_2 | reverse complement strand
AAACCCTACGAGTGAGCCAATGTGTGTACGTAGTATACAGTTGAATCCAGTATTCCAATCTGCAGTTGACAGCCAGTGAGTGCGATGCTGATGTTTCTGTTGGTGGGACGCAGGTTAATGGTGAGAGTGGTCATTTTTTCTCCAACGGCCAGAAGTGATGGCAAACGAGGGAGTTAAGGGGGACTCTATGAAAAAGCAGCTGCTGGCCGATCTGCTGATGAGTAGTGTTGTCAGCCTGGGATCGAAACAGGATGCCTCGGCTGGCATTCGACAAACGTCTGTACGCATTGTCCAAGCTTATATTCATCACGCAGTTGTTGCCGTCTTCGTAGAAAGAGGACGAACAGCTGAAAACAGCCCAACTTGTCAGCTATTCGGTCGTGTTACCGCTACTTAACCTATGCATTATGTACGTACTTACATAGCAGTAAGGCACTATGATAATATATGCCATTAAGATGGCGCACCTGACATCGCTTTTGTTTCAATTTGTTCGCCACTAGGGTCTCTCTGTGTTCTGCTGGAATCGTCAGTTGGTGCGCCAGAGGTCAGAGTGATCAGAATGCAGTCATAGTCGGCGCGATCCAACATGGCTGACAGTGTGGCCAGGATTTCTCTTTCTGGGCATTTGGCAATCAGTGGTAGCGTCGGAGCCCAATCGTCCAGAGCCGTGATCACGTCAGTAAAAGCCGCTATTGTTTCTCACTTTGTTTCCTGCCAGATAAGAAGCACCAACGTTACTAACTGAAGTATATACCTACCTGTATGTACCATGTTTGATAGTGTACGTAACGTAAGAATACCAGTATGCGCGACGATGTAGTTGCGGAAATAACGCGGACAGAGTTGTGTAGTAGATCATGAGAGCGAAGGACAGTTCCAGGTCATAGGCGATCTGAGAGAAAGCGTCAGTGTTGTCCAGTAGCAAGCCCAATGTAGTGCCACGTGACACTACTACTTCAGCACTGGTTGTAGTCGGCGATGTAGCAGTACTGGTAGTCGTAGTTGTTGTAGTTATCGCTGTGCTGGTTGAAGGTGTAGTTGTCGCAGTAGTGGAGGTCGTTGTCATTGTGGTAGTACTTGTTGACAGAGTAGTAGTTGGAGTAGTGGTAGTTGCAGCCGTAGTAGTGGTGGCGTGTTGTGTTGAACTTGAACTGGTCGTAGGAGCTGCTGTAGCAGTGGTTGTGGTACTAAGTGTCGCAGTAGTGGAGGTGGTTGTCATTGTGGTAGTAGTTGTCGTCAGAGTAGTAGTAGTAGTTGTTGTTGTTTAGTTGCAGCCGTAGTAGTGGTGTTGTGTTGTGTTGAACTTGGAACTGGTCGCAGAAGCTGCTGTAGCAGTGGTTGTGGTAGTAGTTGCTACATGCCAATCCCCGCCCTTATCCTGTATGTGATGGTACAGTTGGTACTCTTGAATCCGGAAGGAGGAGGCTGAGGCCCGCTGCTGACGAAGTTTATGCCCACCATCAAGTAGGCTCTGACTAGAGCATTTCCGATTACTTGCGTCACAGGGCCACTATTGGAAGGCGTGTGCCAGACTCCTGAAATTGATGGAAATATACTACCCTTAATCACCGTAATACTAAGCTAATGAACGATCGTACCAGTCTGGTCACGGATGTGCAGCTCTGTTCCGCATCCCGATACGAAGACTGTGATATTTTTGGTGTCTTTGTGGAGAGAAACAGTGAGGTACTGATCTCCAGGCGGTAGATCTCCGCCAGCGGTCAGGGTCATTGCCGCCTGTGCTTCTGTCTCCACGAATGCCAGTTGATCCTCCAGCTGTTTCTTGACTGCCAACGTTGGACCCAAAGGAACGCATAATGACGCCATCAGTCGCGTCCGTTAAGCGCTTGTAGAAATTGTCACGCGGGTCGATGATGTTCATGCACAGGTCGCCATCGGCGTAGAACAGTACATACAGCTGAAATTTACAAACGTATGTACGCATGTACAGTAGGAAAAACGAATATACGTTTGTAGTTAGTAAACAGTTTAGTGTACCGTCCTGTAGTATTATGCTTCCATACCCTGCATTTCTTGTTGACAAATTTGTCGGTAATCTCCTTCTCTAGAGCTGTTGTGAGGTCGGCTGGCGGTCCAGACGTGACCAAAGCGAGAACACAGTTATCTTTAGCTTTGTTTATCGCCTGTGTTAATGCTTGGCCGACGTTCCTCGGCGGACAACTCATTCCACTGTTCGACGACCGTGGTGTCCACTGGCTCAAAGCCGCAGTGAATGACGGGACAGTGGAGTAGCTTTGTACAGTAACTGCTGCAACGTACGTACAGTATAACTCCATGCATGCATAGAAGAAGCTTACACAAACATACGTTTTCACTTTCTATGTACTTACAGCTAGCCATCAAATGACCCAGCAGGAAGTTTGCAAATCGGTAAGACCGTGTCGTTTCTATTACGGTGACGAAGTTGGTGATTTCCGTTTTGAGGACACTTGTCAACGAAAAGAAGGCAAGCTGTGCGATCGAGTATGAATCCCAGGGTGGTCATTCCATCTCCGGTAGCTGCATTGTTGGACGTGGTTACTGCAGCTGTCGAAGTCGTAGTAGTTGAAGAACTTGTCGTCGTGGGGTTGTTGTAGTTGTACTGGTCGTACTCGTGGTTGTCGTTGTAGCTGCTGTGGTAGTGGTCTGCTTTGTTGTTGTTGTTGTTGTCAATGGAAGAGTTGTCAGGGCATTTGCATCCACTTCGCACCTAAAGCCATCGCCGAGAAACCCTGGCCTGCAACAGCAATAGTACGAGCTGTCCAAAATATTGTGGCATGTGGCTTGTACATGGCACTGACCCAAATCCCCAGTTGCATTCATGCAAATTGGCAGAATCTTAAACCGAAGAAAGCAATATTGTACGTTGTACGACATCGAACAACTGCATGTGTATAAAAGTATATACGTTCAATACATGCACATAGTAGTAGAGTAGAGCTAGCAGTAGCCTTCTGCTAACCCTCATCTGAATAGCGTCTCCGCAGTCATTCTCGTCATCTTTCCTCCAGCTTTTTGGAATGCATCCACCATTATCACATTGAAATATATCCGAAGGATCCAAGTTGCTGCACAGCTTCATCAAATCTGTAACTTTCATGTGGCAATATGAAAACAACGCCAGGCCGACCGTATATAGCGAAATAGCGATTATTCAAAATGCTAACCTTCATAGGTGCAGTTCTATTCTCGGAAATGCAAGTTCCCTCACATTTGATTTGGCCAGGTATGCAAGCTAAGTAGAATAAGTAACAAAGTATGTACATGCATGGAAATAGCAAATAAGTATGCAGCACTAGCCAGCGGAAATCGTGAACAGGAAAGCATTCTTCTCATACCCTCGTCGAGACCAGAAAAGCAGGCCGGTACGCCTGTTATAAACTCGGCAGTACTCACGCATCGCTGAACACAAGAGAAACCCAATGGTGGAGGCCCACAGTCAAATTGATGATCACTGCAACTGATTGGCATCAGGTTTTTCGCAATGTCTGAAATGGAAATATCCTTATAGGCAGTGCGTTTCATGCGTTCCTGGAACAATATGGCAACAGCTTACTCAATGGTCGGGCAAAAAGTTGGCTAAAGCTGAACCGCTGGAACTCAAGGAGCCAGTGGTTATGTCTTCTCCAGATGCCTAGAAAGTCAAGTCTATTCTACTCCTACAATGTAAAGTGCATTCAAGCCGAGGAATGCAGTGCACGCAGACCTTGGCGTAGAAGAAGCCATTGGGGGCCATCAGTGTGGATCTGGTCCAATCCAGCATGTCAGGTCGACTATCCATTAAGGAAACAGAAGCACTCCTTCCATCAGGACGCACTAGTTCAATGCGCTCAAAGGCGTATGGCATCATCTTGGAGTCCACCAAACTTCTCTTCACATAACTTGGGCAACCCTGCAATATGCCAAGTACACCCCAGGCATTTGGCTACAACACAACGGTTGTAACTGTATCGCCATACTAGTAGCCCACTCAGGGTTGTCTTTACCAAGCGCAGGTGTTCTAGAAGTGACGGATGGATCAGCTGGGTTGAAGCTGAAGCGATAGAGGAAGTCAGTTCCGCCTGCCCCAGTGACTCTGTAAGAGAAGGCACAACTGCTGTTCATTCGGACTACAAACTGTCCTGAGCCCAGCTTTCGCATCACAAACGCCTTGCTACTGCTAGCATTCACCACCAGCTCCACTTCTGCTGTCGTTGCGTTAATCCAGCGACCTGAAAAAGGTCGAGCCCTACAAGACGCCGCCCGCGAAGCTGTCGTCTCAAGCTACGTACGTACCTCGATGATCTCGAATATCCAACTGAACATCACAACCAGTGATCCAAGGCAGCGATATTCAGGGTGTCCGCATCCACCGGAACACGCCTGCACCTCTCCCCTGCAGGAACAGAGCCAGCTTCCAAAAAGTATCGAGGAGACTGAGCCTGTGTTTTCACAAAGTTCATCGGTTGCTCCAAGCCGCCAGTCGTCGCTCCGCCAACATCAAGACGGAAGAAGGAGCCACCGCTTATGTCAGCACCTTTCTTGTACAGGCTGTCCGGCTCTTGCGCGTTAAAAAGTTGCTGCCATCCCGAACGCAGAGAACGTTAACCTATCCAGGCAAATAGGTTAGAACGTTTGCCAGTGTCAGCTCATCAGCTAAGCGTGGTTATTGCAGCTTCATGTACGGAAGTGTACAAAAGCAACTTGTGCAAACAAGAGCAGTAGGTAGTGGTAGCCTACCTGACATCTTCGATCTAAGATTTGCTGATGCAGCTGATATTCCTGGTCCTGCGTAAGGCTGACATGAACATGCGCTATGACTACAATCAGTGTACAGCCCACGTCGGCTTGTGCCAATGTAGAAGATAAACTCGTCCATATGTTAATCTTGTCACAGACATTGCCGCCTATCGCTGGATCTGCTGGAGGAGACATAGACGGCTTCCATTGAGTTATCGCAGCCTTGATTTCGTTAGGAAACGTGTAGTCGGAGACATTTGACCCACCTGATAGTAAAATGGATAACACGTCGCAGCAAACGAAAAACTGACACACATTTGCCTGCCGCCTACCACTGACGAGATCCCAACTTCGAACCTTTCCAGCTGCAGCAGTTCTATGTACGTATAGTCCAACCTCAGGTAGCGCGGCTAATGACTAAAGGGGACTTAAATCATGTGTAGTCCCTGCAAGTAACTTGGGAATCAGAGGTTGGACTTACGTTTTTTTTTTTTCGGTTGTTTTTTGTACAGTGCTGCATCTCCGGCTAACCTCCAATTCCAAGGTCCAAATCACCGAGTAAGTAGTTTCGAAATCTCCCAGGCCATACACTTTGCACTGCATCAATCAAGGCACGAAGATGCGTTTTGAGAGTGTCTTCGATGTTGGTAGAGGTACAAGGCACGATCGAGAATGAAGCCAAGAGTTGTTTGCCAGTTGACAAGGTTTGAGAAGGGCTGGGTTGTTGTGGTAGTTGGAGTTGCTGTAGTGGTCGTGGTAGTGGTTGGAGTTGTAGTGGTTGCGGTAGTAGTTGTGAAGTTGTAGTGCTAGTAGTAGGAGTAGTAGTAGTTGTTGTAGTAGTTGTAGTAGTGGTTGGGGTTGTAGTGGTAGTAGTGTAGTTGAAGTTGCTGTAGTAGTGGTTGGAGTAGGAGTTGTAGTGGTCGTTATTGTAGTAGTTGGAGTTGTAGTGGTAGTGGTAGTGGTTGGAGTTGTTGTGGTCGTCGTGGTAGGTGGGGTGGTGGTAGTAGTTGGAGTTGTAGTAGTGAGGGCTGAGTTGATAGAGCAGTGGTTGGAGGGGAGTTCGTAGCGCCCAGTTGTAGTTGGAAGTTGTAGTTGGAGGGTAGGGGCGCAAAATTTGACGTGACTTTTAAAAAGGTGCGTGGGGGGGTGGGAGGGGGGGGCAATTCCGTTCGGCAATATCGGCCTTCCCGGTCTTTGGGGTCTTCGGTGAGGTTTGCGACGTCTTTTTCGCGCCTGTTGGCTTTGTATTGTATGTAGATTGCTCGGGCTTCTTGCATACTGTCCTGTCACTGTGCAATAAAAATTGGAGTTTGAGTAGTTTCTGATGCTTGGAAAATGAGCGATCTAGTCTCTAAAATAATAAGAATTTTGCCCCCGCGGGGCCGCGCGAGCGGGCGCGCCCGGCGCGGGTGCCCGTGCTCGGCGGCGGGGCTCCGGAGGCGCCAGTTGGTAGCTGGTTGTGGGGGGGGTGGGGGGGGGGGGGGGGTGGTGGGGGGGGGGGGGGTGTTATGGTCGCGAAGTTTCAGCGGCGGTAGGCTATCTGTAGGCCCTGGTAGTGGTGGTTGAAGTTGTAGTAGTGGTCGGGAGTTGTAGTTGTCGTTGTAGTTGGAGTTGAGTAGTAGTAGTGGTTGGAGTTGTTGTGGTCGTCGTGTGGGGGGGTGGTGGGGGGGGGTGGGGGGTGGGGGGTTGGGTGGGTGGGGGGGGGGGGGGGGGGGGGGGGGGGGGGGGGGGGTGGGTAGTGGGTGGTGAGGTTGGTTGCGTAGTTGGAGTTGTAGTAGTAGTGGTGGTAGTAGTTGGAGTTGTAGTGGTCGTGGTAGTGGTTGGAGTTGTAGTAGTAGTTGGAGTTGTAGTAGTTGGAGTTGGAGTGGTAGTAGTAGTAGTTGGAGTTGTAGTGGTCGTTGTCGTAGTAGTTGGAGTTGTAGTAGTAGTGGTAGTGGTTGGAGTTGTTGTGGTCGTGGTGGTAGTTGGAGTTGTAGTGGTTGTTGTAGTACTCATTGAAGTTGTGGAAGTAGCTTGACAACTGTAACCCTCCAACAGCCTGGAAGGTACCATATTCTTCATACATGTTTTGGGAAATGACAGCAAGGCAAACTAACTGAACAGATTCACCCCAATTATTTGGGTTTTTTGAAATATTCAATTATTTGGATACCCAATTATTTGGTTTCGTAAAACCAAATTATTTGGGTTCGTAAATCCCAATTATTTGGTTTCGTAAAACCCAACATAATAGTTTTGCAAAACCCAAATATTTTGAGGATCCAAATATTTGGATATTTCAAATACCCAAATAATTGGGGCGAATTGGCGCCAGGGATGGTTCTTCAGCTTACACTATGTGGTAGGTCTCGAACACCCATAAATTCTATGCGCAAGTAGCGAATGCGAAAAACATTGGCCACACACACAATTTTCGTTACCAGATATATCCGGGTTTGCACTGGCATTCATACATCCGATCGGGTTTCAAAACTTTGACACATTCGGCATATTCACCACACGGCTCAGTCAAGCACTCTAGATAAGCAAGTAACGGATGATAAAGCGCTCAGGATAACAAATTCGGCAGGCAGTTTAGCGGGGTGATAATATTAGAACAGGTACTGGTGTGACCAGGTATGTAGTACTAATTTGCCAGATATCTATCTACCACACCGCCAACTATCAGCTGGGTAATGTGGCTTTACTTTCATCTTCGTCATTTGCGCAATCAGCTTCGTTATCTTCAATCCACTCGGCAAGTATACATGTGCCATCAGCGCAATGATAAATATCATAATCATACGGATCTTGGTCCATGTAGCACAGCTTTTGCACTAAAGTTTTTCACTTGTGTCATTAGCAGTCCTAGGCTGTTACTAGCTGTAGTTTGCTGCTGAAGCGTTAAATTATTCAGTACTATTCACTACTTCAGGTGTTAATAGTGCTTTATACTTGTGTAGTTGAAGCAATGTGTTTTGACCATGTCGGGCAAGACGCATTTACAGCCATCACATTGCACATACCCAGGATAGCACGCTGCAACAAACAAAAGTACTGAGTCCGATGTACAACACTGAGCGCATGCCTGTGCAAAGCAAGACGACATAAAAGCAAACACCTTCGTCAGCTCCATCATCGCAGTCCTTGACACAATCTCTAAACTTGTCAAATCCAACGCAAGTTCCATTGCCACATTGAATGCCCAAGCTGACACTGTACGGATTTGTTTCAATCACGCTGCAAGCGGCTATACGGCTTTCGATATCTGAAGCAGTACATGCTTGGATCACCGCACAAAATCTCAAACGTCAGTGCCGTGCAAAGCGCAAGGAATGAATCTACAGGTTGTCTCATAATAAACCGTCCACCTTTCCGTACATGTAACTCTGGAACCACACCTTAGACTTTCATGCGATTTTATTTAGTAGCCAAGGCTTCAACATATAAAATATTACGTAGCTTCATAGGCCCAGTGGAAGCTGCTCAACTCCTCCTTTCTCCAGCGGAAAAAACGAGGGTTTTTCGAAATGGCACTGTCGATTGTGCATGGTCGAAATAAAAAGTCCCATAATGAAAAAAAGATGTCCCAAAATGCTAGAACATGTGTATCTCATGGATTATCCCCAGTGCCAGCATAGTGCCAGAATTACGCATGGAACTGGCTATCTTGAAAAATTAAGACCGCAATATTTCTCCATACTAAAGAAAAACGTCGATTTTGAGCTTCGAGATTCAAACCGTCACAATTTCCGAAGTATGCGAACCAAATAGCTGAAGTTTTGTACACATCTAAGTTGAAGCCTTGGCTACAAAATATAAAACCTCATGAAAATCTAAGGTGTGGTTCCAGAGTTATATGCATGGAAAGGTCGACGGTCTATAATGGGACACTCTGTACTTAAAATTCATACCGATTACACACTCTTCTTTTCCCAAACTAGTGCTGATTTTCTGGTAGCCTGCTGCGCAAACGCACTCATATGTCTCCGGTAGCGCCTTCTCCACACAAGTTGAGTGCTCGGGACAAGAAAACAGATGGGGAACAGAGCACTCATCTACATAAGAAATAATAATACAGCAACTATAACATTAAGCAGTAAGCACCATCAGGACCATAGCAGAACTGGAGGTAACCGCAGATGGCATGAGTCGCAATAAAATGAAAGTGTACCATGGTAGTACATACATACACACTCACTGTGCATTGCATGTGCATGTTACAATACTTTCATCTGAACCATCGTCACAGTCTTTGTATCCGTCACCAACCCAAGCTGCGAGAACGCATCGTGATTTGTCAGTACAGTTCCACGTATCCACGATATCAACGCCAGCCGGACATAGCAAAGCTGCAGAAAATAAAGGCCTTTGTTTTCTTCTGTAAAAGTTTGGGCCACATTTAAAGGGCGGATGTGGCAAAGATTTGCCCATAGTGAAGGCGAGGATCGATTTTTCAAATTTCCTTCGGTCAACTTATGCAGTTTTTCAAGACGAATCGATTCCACCCCCATGTCTCGACGCGATTTTGCCTCCTCGCAGAGAAAACCCACTTGTACGGGGCATTTCTCTACAAATTGCGCTAAAACGTTGCGAAATGCCCCGTACAAGTGGGTTTTCTCTGCGAGGAGGCAAAATCGCGTCGAGACATGGGGGTGGAATCGATTCGTCTTGAAAAACTGCATAAGTTGACCGAAGGAAATTTGAAAAATCGATCCTCGCCTTCACTATGGGCAAATCTTTGCCACATCCGCCCTTTAACATGGCACATTAGCGCTTACCGCGGTCTAAGCAGAGCTGATCCGCAACAGAAGAGTCGACGCACTTGCATTTGTCACATTTTACTTGATCGAAAGCACATTCTGCAAAACACAAAGATGCGCCTTCACTTCACATCCACAGCACAGTACACAAGCAAAGCAGCACGCTCGCGGGACTGAACTAGCCACTACTAGTACTACTACGCACGCATATTATCAGAACAAGGACGTACATACATGTAGTACTTTGCACCTACATACCTTCATCTTTGCCATTCGAGCATCGAGTCTCACAATCTGGACCATTTGAATATACCTCGAACAAACTGTAGCATTCGTCGAATGTGGAGGGATCACAAACGAAAGCCAAATCTCCAATGGCGACCCCATTCTTCACATCAGTACAGTTGGTCACTATATGTTGTGTAAGATCTAAAGCGGACCGACACCGCGTCCCAAGTAAGCATGTACCTTGTACTCACACCTCACAAAGGGATAAGAAGAGTTTTAAACTTTTCCTCAGTAGAAAATGAAATACAGAACAGTAAACAACGGCCTTACCCAATGAAACAGAAAAAGTCACAAAAATCGCTCCCAGTACGAGCAGCAATGCTATGATCATAATAGTTTTCAAGCAAAACAGTGTATTAAAATAACAATTCTCTTGCTATAGTGAACATAGCAGAAATTCGCTAATCCCTCGATATAACTGAGTTGATGCTCGCTCATGGACAACAGCAAATTACGCTTCCTCCATGGAAGGGCAAATAAATAATGTGGCGATATCTCCACGGAAACAGATGGGAAAGCAAATCAATTTCAATTTTTTTGCATGCTATGATAGGCACTTGTTGTCGTAGTTGCCCAGTAACATCCCAATAACAGGTGGACTGAAGAAGGGAGGCCAAGAACCACAGAGAATAGTGTACAAGAACTACAAACGCCTGTGTCATTTCACTGTCCTAATGAGACGCAGATGAGATCATATGTCTGAGATATTCGTGGATCGTTGAAGAAACTGTTTGATGTTCAACATAAGTTCCTTTTTGACGCTGTCGGGCACTTGCTTACGAGCAAAAGGAGTCACCTCGTGTACCAACTCCGATACACTAATCCCCATACCACGCTCATTCACTATCGCTTGACACCGCTGCTTCACCTAAAATAAAAGACAATAAACAGGATACAAATCTGCTCTAATGCCAGCAGTATAGTATGTTCCCTTCCGTACGCAGTCAATAAGCGTACCTGACCGCATACAGTACGTATACATGTCACGTATGAGGTCAGGTGCGCCTAGTTACTGTGTGCCGTTGTGCTGTGCTATGTACGTACATGTAGGACACACATGTACCTACGTACATAACACTTACATGCATGAGTAGCGAGATACCCAGCAGCAGACAGGACACATTACAGCTACAGCAGGTAACGTGCTAATAAACGGGGAACTTTCTACGCTTTTTACTTACCTCATTTTGCCAGCCGGATTCGTTCAATCTTTGCCGAAGAAGTTCTTGCAGCCTGTCCTTCTCTCCTGACTGTTCCAATTTCTCCTCCAGCTTCTCAGGTGTAATGTCACCTTCCATTCGAGAATAACAGCGTAGACTACGGCGGATAAGGCAACGTCTACTGTGCTTGGTCCTATTCTTGTCAGTCAGAATTCTGGGTATGGTCAACGGTCAATCAAATGAAATAGCCTGCAAGGAGGGAGGGACGCGCACGCGCACGCGACGACGACGACGACACTTACGTCTATTTGCCGCGCCTCCTGAATGTTTATGTCATGTACACCTGAACAAAAAGCAGTCTAGAAGTACATGCAAGTTTAACTCATACCCCGACCTGGCGTCATTGTTGGCAACAACTTGTTCACTTGTTGTCGGTTTTGTTGTCCGTTTTGTTGTTTGTTGTCCGTTTTGTTGTCCGTTTTATATGGGTGTTGTCGGTTTTGTTGTCGGTGGACAACAAAATTGACAACGAACAACAAAACCGACAACAGCCATATAAAACGGACAACAAAACGGACAACAAACAACAAAACGGACAACAAAACCGACAACAAGTGAACAAGTTGTTGCCAACAATGACGCCAGGTCGGGGTATGAGTTAAAGAACAGAAAAAACACTAAAATACGACGAAAAAAGCTAAGCTGTAGTTACAATGGAGAGCCGAGTTCCGAGGAGCCGACGCGACGAAGACAAACGAAGTTGAAGAAGAAAAGGACAAAGGAGCTTGATGATTTTCCTATTGTTTGTTGGTATAGCTGTTTCAGGATGGAGTCAAACCGCAAGCAATGTCCAGAGTGCTCGAAGTGGTATTCGTCCTCGTCTTCTTTGTCGCAACATTTCGCAAGGCATCATCCAGGGGTGAAGCGGAAGCGAGGGAGACCAGCAGATGAGAGTCGGACAGGACGTGTCGTTTGCGTGGTGGAGGAATGCGGGAAGAGCTTCGCGAACAAGTTCAATCTGCAGCAGCATCTTCAGACACAGCACAAGGAAGTGATAACAGGCTCAGATACTGCTGTGCAGGGTGTTGTTGTGTCTGTTACAGGAGCACCGGAGTTAGAGGTGGATGAGGACGTGGAGGTGGAGGATGTGTCACTGGATGAGAACGGATCGGAGCAAGCGGGACGAGCACGACAGCATCAGCTTCCATCCATCGCCTGCCATCGCAGTGACAGTTGTATCTATATGTGCTATACTATAAATGACTTGCGAAAGCATATGCACGCAGAGCATGGTGTTATGTTCAAAGCTGTGGAGAGGGAGTTTAGCTGTTTCAGGGAGTTTAAGGAGTGGAAGGCTGATTTAGAGCTGGTGACAGGGACGCAGTACTCGAATCGAAGTGGGAGAAAGCAGAGAAAGGATGGCGTCATCAGGAAAGTCTACCAATGCAACAGAACGGGATATCCTAGGCTTGTACCGGATGCTGGTATGTGTGTACACTTATGAACAAGTATGAATGCAGTACCTATGTACATACGGTATGCGTATATAGGCATATACGTACCAATATGAGTACGTGCAGATACGTATATAGTATATTGTAGAGCGTAAGCGACGTAGAATGGCAAAAGGCCCTTCTCAGGCGGGAATACGATGCACGGCAGAGATTCACATGGAGACACGGGAAGATGAGTCGGTTCGCGTGCGGGCATTCTATGAACATCACGGCCATCAAGTCGATCTGCAACATATCAGGGTTCCCATGCTTCACAAAGAGCGAATTGCTGGACGTTTGATTGACGGTACATCTACCACAGCTTGTTCCTAGTAGCATTGGCTCACAACGATAATAGTGTATTTGTTGTTTTCGTCAGGTGTAAGTCTGAAGTCGGCACTGAAGTTCGAGCGTCAAGGAGCAACGTACATCTGCGAAGATGTCAGAAAGTTGATGGACTTGAATGCTGTGGGAGTGGACAAGGATCAAACTCGCTTGCTACTGATGACGAACAAGGTACAGCATTATTGGTTAGCAACAGCATCTAAATGAAGATTAGCCTTTATAGGGGTATTTGCATTACGTCAATATATTGCCACATATTTATAGGACCTACACAATCTCCAGCAGACTAAGGGTGCAACGGCGATTTTGGGCCGCTTTCACAAAGATGATTCACAGAGCGTCCTTGCGATGAAGGCAAAGTTGGACAGTTTTCGCGAGAAGAACCCCATCCGCTACGTCAAGTTCCAAGTACGTTTTTTTGTGTACAGCATGTTTGCACGCACATAGCATGTACCAAATGTAACGTACATATGTACATATGTACTTCTGCACTGAGAATGTAATAACGCTGTACGAACGATTTAGAATGAGGCTGTTCCCGACTTTCCACGCCTGACAGCGTCTTGTGCCATTCTCATAATGACGGAATTTCAAGAGGCAATGCAGAGGAAAAATGCTTCTAGCGGTGTTTTCGTGGACAGTACGCATAGCACGAACCGCTATCAGTACCTACTCTACTCTATGATTGTGCTGGACGAAAACATGAAAGGTATGACATGATTGAAAGGTAATAATTATGCGACAACAGTACTTACAGTAAGGGTTTCATTCCAGGCATCGCAGTGGCGCACTTCATTTGCTCAAAAGATGAATCGAAGGACAGCATGGAGATGTTTTACCGTCTGCTGGATCGCATACTGTCGCCGTCTGATCAGGAGCGTTTTGATATGTCTCCCCGGTTTCTGATGTCTGATGACAAGGAGTTCTTTCACAGCGTCTTTCTTGACGTTTTCCAGCCCAGCGGCAATGTTCAGTGGTTGCTCTGCCAATGGCACTTGAAGTATGCGGAGTACAGACCGAACGATACCTACGCCTGTTGTGACTGTACCGGTAAATACGGTATTGTAAAATTTTGATGCTTCAGACGAAATTGGAAGAAGAAGTTGAACAGCATAGTGAAGGATACGTCAATAGGGTAGCATATCGGACAGCATACGGTATGTGGTTTGTCTTGTTCCAGCTGTCTATCGCAGACTTCGACACCGCTTGGAGTGCGATGATCCAGGGGCTGAGTGAGGACGACAGGACGGCGGAGTTTGCCAGATACCTTCAGCAGCACTACTCTCACCGTACGAGCGCCTTCGCTCTCTGCAAGAAGAAACACTTGCAGCTGGCGCCAAACACCAATACGCACATCGAAGCTTTCCACAGTGATTTGAAGAAGAGATGGCTGAATGGATCTAGCGGGTCGAGGGTTGACAAGGTACGTTGTACGTACTGTACTGTGTATATACTAAACTGTACCATACGTACTGTACTGTATGTATGCACTGTATGTATGCACACATGTATGCACATGGACTGTGCATATACCGAACTGTACTGTACGTACTGTATGTATGGACACGCATACTGTGTGTCGACGTTATTTTTAGCTGATAACGATATTGCTGTCACGTGACTTTGAACAAAACGTCAACCGTTTGGCAGCAAAAGTGCGTTCCAATCCGACGAATAACAGAGTTCAGATGTTTCACCGCTGCTGCGCCATGTCGCAATTGCTGGATGAAGACAAAGTCGTGGCGGAGGAGAGTTCGGACGAGCAGGTGGTAATGGAAGCTTCCTCGGATCCGACTCTGTACACCATCACCATCAAGAAGGATGCATGCCCCTTTGGCCGTCCCTACCGCTGTGCTTTCTACTGCGAAACCTGGGGCTTCTGCTGTCACCAGTTGGAATGTGACTGCGTGTATTGGGTGTCGCAGACGGCCAACGGTTGCAAACATGTGCACTTGGCTGCTCGATGGCTGGCTGCAACGCAGGGAGCGCCAATCGCAGGCAGAAGAGAGGATGACCAGGAGGAGGCAGGGACTGGTGGGATGGAACCGCCGGTATCGCTGGAGGCTGAGCGAGAGGCAATCTTGCAGTCGAATGCTGCCTTGCGCTTGCTGGAAGAAGGACCGGTCGTGAAGGAAGCTACGAATTCTGTGTTGGCCAGGGCCAGAAGAACGGTTGCTGAGCTGCTGCGGCAGGGACTCAGTGCTGCGGCGAAGCTGCCACTGCTGGAAGACTACACAAGCGTGGTGGAAAAGACGAAGGAGCTGGTGTCGGAATTGGAGCGTTTGGCGGCGACTCAGCAGATGGCGCCAGCTGATGATCGGGCCATCCTGCACCCCAATTCCAAGGGCGAGAAGCAGAGTAGAGGATTCTACAGGAAGAAACCGAAGAAAGTAACGGAGATGGAACCGCGAGCCACATACGAAGAGAAGCAGAACATCCTTATGGAACTACTGGGCCATAGCAATCTGGTCGTTATCCAACAGTTCTTTGAGGAACACTCCTACGCTGCGGAGGAACCGTTCTTGCTGAGCAGTCTGAGCGAGCAGACGCTCAACTTCCTCAAGTTTCTGGTGGAGTCAAGCAGGCTGCGGAGCTTTCTAACGTCGTGGAGGAAAGGTATAAAATGTACCTATGTTTGCATGTACATACATACATGTGCTTACTGCAGTAGCTTTATAGTGGTAGTCTAAGTCTAGGTGGCATGCGTTCGTATAGCCTATATATAGCGTATGTATGTATGTGTCAAAGAATATAGTATGCTTATATGTTTTTTATTTCTCCTCATGCAGGCGATTTTTGCAAGTTGCCAATGGAGACGTTGAAGATCGATGCGGATGAAGATGGAACCAATATCAGAGAGGAGCTGCTGGCATCAACGAAGTGCACTCTATTCGGTCGTATTGACAAGCAGGAACTGAAGAAGCTGTTCAGCGTCAAGGCTTTCGAAATGGTGGAGCAGTTCCTGTCCGAGTTGCTGGAGATGTGGACGTGCAAGGAATGTGAAGAAGTGATGCCAGATAGGATGATACAATGCGACCAATGCTCAGGTTGGATCCATTTTGAGTGTGCCAAGATCCAGAGGCAGCCCGCGAAAGATAAGCGGTGGGAATGTGAACGCTGTGTTTTGGCTTACCACTGATATCTAAATGTGACTTGCAGTACTTTTTGCTGTACTATCATTGATGAAGGTTTTTCGTCACAGTGTTCAGTCATATTGATTGAAGTTGTGTTTGACTAGCTCTCTGTTGATTTTTGTAGCAAATCAGATGAACAGATGGTAAAAAAGGATTGATTGTAAGATTTGATTGATTGTAATTGATTGAGTGATGGTAAAAAAGAATTGATTGTAAGCCTAACATTATGTATTTCTGTCGATGACGATGGGGATTTATTGATAAACATTGCCCTATTTGCATATCTTGCTACATTTTTAACCTATTTTGCGCGTGCACGACATAAACATTCAGGAGGCGCGTCAATTAGACAGAAGTGACGACGACGACGGAACTGCAAACAGTGTTGCCAGGTTCTCTGGAGACAAAAGCGCGGAGCGTTCGTGGTTTTGCTCCAAATGTGTATGGAGCTGTAAAAGCGACGACCGGGGGGTGGGGGGGGGGGGGGGGCGCATTGCAGTTGTCCACCAACTTTATCCTCCTGTATGCAATATAAGCATGATGGCGCGATATCCTCCTGTATGCAATATAGCGATGGCGCGTTCACCAGACGTCCGTACATTCGTTCTTCAACCCATATGTGTTGACGGACGGACGGATGGCAGAACTCTATGAATTGACGACGGATGTACGGACATCTGGTGAACGCGCCATGACAACACACACACAGCACAGCACTCAAATAGCACAGCACACACACACACACACACACACACACACACACACACTTTCCACTTTCCCACACTCAACACTCAAAAAAGTTGGACCATACACTCGTTGTTGGTGGTGGTAAAGGAATTTTCATCATCAGAAAAAAATTGTCTCCCCTATGGCCACACCTCCAAAAGCTCCAGAAAAGCTCCAAAAGCGCTAAGTCAAAATTTTTGCTCCAAAGGGGGTCAAAATGCTCCAAAGTTGGAGCAAACGCTCCAAAACTGGCAACACTGATGCAAAATGACGACGTCTCCTCCGTCTCGATGTATATTTGAAAAAATATGACATGACTTATTTTCCTAAAGTTTTCTTCGTAAACTTTGAATTTTTTTAAAAAAAATGCTACTGCGTACTGGCGTAAACCGAAGAAAGCTTATTTCTGCTTATTAACTAACAATTATACAAAGTTTGATACCTTCTTTCCTAATTTTCTCGGAAAGTTTTTTCATGATAAGTCCTGTTGTAAAACCGTTGAAAGAGCAAAACAAGGACTCCGAGATACTAAGCGCGGGTATAAAGCGCTGGTATTTAGCGCTGGTATGTCTAGCCCAAGTGCCACCACCGACTTGTACATTACCATGTACTCCTATACTAATTAGTTTTAGGAGTGCATGAATCACCGTTTTTAGCGTTACAAGAGTAAATATTGGAGCGTGGAAGACAAAGAAATCAAGCAACACAACGGAACGGAACTGTCATATTCAACGGAACTGTTATACTATTACGGTTCCAGGACGTAGAAGTAAGATAGACGTTATCAGAGTACAGTATTTTTTAATAAGCGTCAAGAAACAGACAGAAACGCAATTATCACCATTGAAGACATCACCATTGAAGAGATCGAAGAAAGTTGAGGTATATGTATTATTGGAGCTTGGCTTGATTTGGCTTCTATGGCATGCCAACTTGATGAAAAGAATAATTCAGTACTGAAGCCCTGTTTCTCCGCCTCGCCGCGTGGGGGTGAAGTTCAACTCTCGAGCGTAGAGGGGACTTTAGTTCAAAACGGCCGCGCTCCGTGTCATGTACTCCTAAAACTAATTAGTATAGGAGTACATGGAAATGTACAAGTCGGTGGTGGCACTTGGGCTAGACGTGGTATTATAGTCTATAGAGCGAAACGAAGCGAAGGAAAGGAAGAGCAGAGCAGAGTAGACGGACCGAAAAGGACGACTCACACGGTACGTGGTCACACCGCGACGATATGAAGTGAAGGCCAAGGGGAAGAAAAGAAAGAAGAAGTCAAAAGAATGCGGTGGAAATGTTGCGGAAGCTGAAACAAGTGCGAGACGCCGTCGGGGCCGCTGCTACCACCACAGACGCATCCTCCGATCATGTATGTATGTACTTCTCCGTCTTGACTCGCGTACGTATAGCTGGGTGGACGATCAAGAGCGTCCTTGACAATTTTGGCGCTCCGTAGTAATCTGACATTCTAAACAAGAATAGCAATAGTGTTTGAAAAAGGATCGACAAAGCCGGTTGCTATTCTTGTATAGAAATGCCAGATTTACTAAGATTACTTCGGAGCGCCAAAATTGTCAAGCACGCTCTTGATCGTCCACCCAGCTACTATGAGCGCTGAGCGGAGCGATAGTTTGTAACCTATTAGAAGCTATTGTGTCTTCTGTTCCGCTTTCTTTTCTTCCAGGTAGGTATAAAAGCGGGAATGGGAGTTGGGTTGGACAGGATTCGAAATGTGATGACATCGGGCGCTGGAGATTCCAACCTGTCGATGTATTACACTGAGCAAGTGCGAAGATTTTCGTAGTCGTAGGCATATTATGTAAAATAGCAGAAATTTTCATGGACAAATCTATACATTCCACGCGAAAGAGTGTTGCTCGACTTCAAAATCTCCGCATCAGGCGTGATACTCCGGCAAACGGGGTATGTTCAATACATAGCCCACCTATTTACATACGGCTAGACGGAATGCTCTTGTTCTGTTCGTCTGCCTTCATAACAGTTTCGGGATCTCGCACCCACCCCCGCTTTCATACCTACTCGGAGAACAGGAGAGCAAGTAACAGTAGTACGAAAGAGCAAGCACGTAAGACCAAGGCACAATAACTTCTAATTAGGTTATTTTTGCGTTTTGTCGCACCGATTTCAAAGGATAATTTTTGCTTTAGGCTGAGTCGTCAGTATCGCTGTCTTCCGACGATAATGCCAGTGCAGAGGTACCTACCTACTTACTTAGAACACAGAGAGAGCCACAGGAAAGACCACTTGTGTGTATGTTGTGTATTGCGCGTGTGGCCTATATGTACTGTATGTCGTGTACTGTATGTCGTGCTATGTACTTTCTAGGGCTTCCTCTGCCCAATGTGTATGGCAGTTCAGGCGTCGCCGGAAGCTCTGCAAAAGCATTACGAAGCGGAACACGCTAGTCCTACTCAAGTTAGTAGCGGCCCGGCCAGTTCTTCTATGTATTCTAAGAGTGTATACTGACCGTACATACATGCCAGGGAGAGTTGTTTTGTTGTGCAGGCGCCAGATGAGGCAGTAGTGAAGAAGAATGAAGAGCGCGTTGCTCCTTCGGTTAGTATTGAAGATGATAGTGGTAGAATTGCGGCTGGCTCTTCTGGTTTCACTTGTCCTCAGTGCTTCACGGAACTGCCTTCAGCTGAGGAGTTGCAGTCTCACTTCTCTGCGCTGCACGAAGTGTCGGAGAACAGAGACGGCGACGTTCTTGCCATGCGCATGGAACTGAACGATCTGCGCTCGCTTCTCAAGGTTCCTTTCTTTTTCACTTTCTATTCCTCATTTTGCACGTATGTGGACATAACTGTCGTGTTTTCAGGAGGAGAAATGGTATTCTGCGGAACTGAAGAAAGAACTGAGTCGAGTACAGGATGCGCTGACTCAGAGAAGTCAAACTCCGGCTGGGCTTGGAGAGGTGGTGAGAGGTGGAGGGAATGAAGCATGCTGCGTGCGTATTGTATTGCTATGTTGCGGACGCTGAGCTAACTGGCTGTTCTAGGACGAGTTGACCTATTTGCATCAGCAGATTGACGCATTGGAAGCGGGCAAGGCTTTAGGTACAATCAAAAATATAATACCCCTCCCCTCTATAGATAGAGGCGGTTGTATATTTTGGTACACTGATTGTGCGCTGTGAGACCTATTGCGTAAGCGTACTGGTGTACAGTCCCAGTGCACTTGATCTTCTGATGCGGGCGGTCTTCTATGCTTCAGTGTCTTCTCGCATGTTGGAGTTGGAGAAGGAAGCCTGCGAATTGCGAAGAAGCAAGGACCAACAGCAGAGGGAGAAGGAACGCATTATCGAGAAATCTGCTCACATGGTATGGTATGGTACGCTTCTTTATGCTGTAAATGTACATGTATAGTGTGGCTTGTATGTTTATTATTGTTGTGTTGTAGGCGAAGGAGCACGTTGGTTTGTTGGCTCGACTGGATGAGGCTGAGTCTCAGAAGTTGGCAATAGGTGAAGAGATGATGAATCTGAAGGAGGAGCATTTGAATCTGAAGCAGAAGTTGGCGTCCGTAGAGAAGCAGCTGGACCAAAGACCGAGCGAAGACGACGTGGAAGTGCTGCGAAAGGAGCTGATACACGCTCAGACACTCATGGACACCCTGACCAGAGAGAAGGAGAAGGAGATAGAGAGCGAGAAGAGTCACAGCCAACTCCTGCAGCTCACCATACAAGAGTCAGTGTGTGTCACGACTCACGGCACACGGACTTGCTCCGACTGTACTGCTTGATTAAACAACTAGTATACGATGCATGATTGTTTTAGGAAGGAGAAGGCTATTGCTCTTTTGACAGAGCATCTCAAGTCGGTGGCGTCCGCTGAAGATCTGAAAAAGTGAGAGGGCATTCAATTGCTTCTGACGCAAATGCCTCACGGAAGTATGGAATGGTTATGACATAGTTTTTGCCTATCATTATAGGTTGCAGATATCGGTGCAAGAAACTTCTGCCAAGTCGGAGAAGCAGCAGAAAAGCGCGGATTCGGTATGACTGTATATCAGCAACATTACTTCTGCTTCTTTTCTTTGCTCATGGTTTCTTTAGCTGCGATCGACTTTGGACACTGAGAAGAAAAGAACAGAAGAGCTGGAGAAGGAGCTTGCATCTGCTCAGGAGAAGACCAATACTCTTAAAGCCCAACTTGAAAAGGCGAAAGCTCTAGAAAAGGAACATTCGAAAGTAAGTGTTGTTCATTTATATGTAAGTGTGGTGTGTACATGTGTACGTACTCATACATACATAGTCAAGCAATGAAAGCCGGTGGACTTTCGGGTCTTGTGATTTACAGGTGAAGGCGACTTTGGAAAAGGAAAGGAAAGAGCTCAAGCTTGCGATTGAACGACAAACGCAGGAGCATGCAGATCAGTGGAAGCAGGTATGTGTACGTACATGCCGTTAGCCATCCACTAGCTGTGTTGTGTCACTGCGCTTTTTCTGCTGGTTGTTACTGCGCTGTTGTTGTACAGGCGGAAGCTAAATTGGTTTCGGTATCTGCAGAAAATGAAGCTCTCAGAGGAAAACTGGAGACCTTGGAAGCTCAGCAACGAGATCAGGTAGATATGGCCTAAAATTAATTGGGCTTTTGGGGGGGGGGGGGGGGGACTTAGCGGGAAGACCCACCTATATTTTGTTCTTGTTTGTTACCGATAGCGCTCTATGCAGTGCGGTTTTGAGCTTGGAGCATAGTTTATATATTTTTACCTGTTGTGCACTGTTGTTGTTATTATATGTTGAGCTTGAGACTTCACTGAATTTGTTTGTAAATGAGCGAGATTCGGGGAATCGGCAGCGAGCACTTTTTTACTTTTTCTCTCTCTAGCTGTGCGGGAAACGGGTGTTGTATTATCATGGTTTTTCCATTCTTAGCCTAAAGTTTTATGAGATTCTATGAATTCGTACAAATGGTCATTTTAGTGCTATCTTTCAAGCATCTGTACTGTACGTACTTGGGTTTTTACGCATTTGGGTGAATAGGCTGGGGGAAGTTGCGTTTACTTCTATGCTATTCTATGTCTTTGTACGGGTGGAAGGAATAAAGTGGCCATGCTTTTGGATGGCTGAGTTGCAGACTGAGGAAATGCGGCGTCTATCCATGAGCTCAGAATCGGAATCTGAACGCATCGCTTTGGAGCTGAGCAAGAAGTAAGCCACGTAGAAGCAGCACGCCACTTACTCCGACTTGTGCTGTTGCAGGCATGAAATGATGACTCAACTCATGGAAACCGCTGAATCGGAAAAACGCTCCCTTTCGCAACAGGTATACATACTTACGCATGTGCTCCACTTTTGGTATGCAACACACGCACTGCAGAATATGGAAAGTGACGGTGCTTTTATAGATTGCCGACAACCAAAGCAGACTTTCCAGCTTGAATGAAGAGAAGCAGGAGTTACTAGGGAAGTTGGAGAAAGCCATGCAGGACATGCGACAGTTGCGTGAACGAAGCAAGGCAGAGAAACAGATGGCTCAAAAACGCATAGAGGAGGTACATACATACGGTAGCCATACCATGTTGAATTTCGCATTTGGTGTGTACGCGCAGGTCAACCAACCAGGCAGGCACAGACCGTCATTCGCTTGACGTACTACGTCAGGTACACGTGAGCACAGTGACTGGGGTTTGTTTGTATGTGACTGGGGGCGTCATTGTAGGCGGAAAAGAAATTGAATGGCGCGACAACAGCTGTGCAAGGTGTGCGTCAAGAACTGACCCAGTTGAAAGAGAAAGAGCTGGAGAATCTCAATGAAACCCATGTGAGGAAATATCTGACGCAGGCGCAAGGTAAGTACATCCATTGTCCGTGCAAGTGAGTGATTGTGTGTAGGCTGAGCAATTGGAGGAAATGCAAATTGAGCACAAAAGGGATATGGAAGAGCTGCAATCAAAGATCCAAGCTGCCAAGAAAACTGTGGCTCTCAGGGACGGACAAATTATTCAACTAACGGAGAAACTTCAAGAAGTATATACTATAATACTGTAGTCCTACTCACATTTTCCCAAGCCTAGTAGTACGATACTGTCAGTTTTTACGCTGCACAAGTGCAAAGTGAATTCAGTGTGTATTTGCTGAGGCATAGGGAGTAGGGACAACGGTCTTGTGAAAAGCTCCGTTGCCACATCAATGCCCGGGGCATAGAGGGCTGTGCATTGATGGGGAGGGGGGGGGGGGGGTATGCATGACGGTTTGCTTATGACCAGCTTGCTGCATCTACCCTATGGTGGTACATATTGGGCTATGCATAGGGGGCTATACATTGGGCATTCTTTATATTTTGCCAATGACACTATGCACCGGTGAATGCGGTAAGTACTTGCCTTGAGTTCACCGGTGAATTCATTCACCGCCGTGTGTAGCGTACTATACGTACTATATTGACTGATTGGGTTTTTAGTTGTCCACTGATTTATCCATACGGGATGAGTCGATTCGTGGTCTGGAGACGAAGAGCGAGACGGAGCGAGAACAGCTGAAGGCTGCCATTCAAAAGCTGGAAGCCGCTGAAAGGAAAGCGCAAGAAACTGTACGTGTTCCTTATTCCATTCATTCAGTGCACTGTACTGTTTGTGTATGCCTCATGTTGATTATGAAGAATGACCTTTCCTTTCAGGCGAAAAAATTGGCTACTGCAGAAGGGGAAAAGGGAGAGCTCGGAAAGGAATTGGAAGAAAGGGGAAGGCGACTGAACAGGGCGGAGAAATTGTTGGAGGCGGAACGGCAAAGGCAGCAGGAGCTGGAGGCGCATGCCAACTCGACGGTGGAGGAACAGACACTAAAGATGGACGCTCTCATCAGAGAGGAGCAGACGCTACGACAATCCCTGGAGGAAACGCAGGTACGCATGCACCCACACATGACTAAGGAGCACCATAAGTGAGGCTTTTTTCTCTTGGTCAGTCTTCCTTGTTCTCACCATGTCGATGACGCGCTCTGTTGCTCAAGTGCTCCAAATCCAAAAATGTGCTTATGAATTGCATACGATAGCTAGCTATGGTGAAAACTTGAAGAGGAATATATATTTTATTATGCTGGATTTGTTTGTTTAGGCGAATTTGGAAAGAGTGACACAAGAAAGGACGGAGTTGGCAAAGAGACTGGAGCACGCAGTACGCGAACATCAACACCAGGAAGAACAGCTGAAGGCTGACGTGGAAGTTAGAACTGGAGAGCTAAAGAAACAACTAGACACCGCGCTGACAGAATTACAGGAGCTCAAACAAGCTGTACAGAATACTCAGGTAAAATACATATGTGTACAATATATGTGAAATCCTTCTATGTTAAAGAAAAAGGTGCTTTGCGGTGTGCGTGTTTTACTCTTTTTTCTTCGAATTTGCAGGCGAAGTTGGCGACGGCAGAAGAGGAGAAGGCGAAACTTGGTAGGACGGTGGAAGAAGCGGAGCGACATCGCCGTCTAGCGGAGGAACAGCTGGAAAGGGAACGCGGACGGCAGCAGGAGCTACAAGCCAACGCCAGTCTCACTGCAGAAGAACAAACGCAGAAGCTGGACGCCGCCCTGAAGGAAGCACACACACTCAGAGATACACTCCAGCAAACTGAGGTAAACGCCATACCTTACACAATATCAAGGAGCTGAAAGAGCTCATTGATAACACACATATTTAGTCACTGTGGATGCATTACTATTCCGTCGTGTCCAGGGATATTTGGCTGCGTCTGAGAAGGAGAAGGCGGAAGTGGGAAGAGCGCGCGATGAGGCAGAGGAGCGGAGACGGAAGGCGGAGGAAACCTTGCAACTAGTTGAGCAACGTCTCTCCAGCACCCTCCAACAGAAGCAGCGACTGCAACAGGACGTGGATGCCAAGTGCACTGAGGCAGAGACACTCGGACACACTTTAGAGCAAGTCCAGGTGCATGCCTACTATGTACACACCCACATGCTGTAGATGTATACGCTGTTGTGCACGTGTATGTTCATTACATACGTATGTAATGTACAGTATGTACTGTACGTACACACTTTATGAGGGAAGGATGGAGCGAGCGGTAGTCGTAGTCTTCATATGATATTTCTTTGTTTAGGCGCGCTTGAACGAGGCGAAGGACCAGGAAACTCGTTTGACGCAACAGCTGCAGCATTCATTGGAAGAGCTGGCGGTTAGTAAAGGAGATGTGCAGTCAAAGACTGCCGACCTCGCTACAGCTAAGACAGAAATGGAACAGGTTACTTCAGAGCTTGCGAAAGCGAAGGAAGAAGTGGGGAAATCAACTGAAGCACTGCTGGAAACACGGCGAAAGTGGGGCAGGACAGAGGAAGCGCTGGAGAAGCTGGAACACTCCACTGCTGAGACAAAGCAGGAACTCGAGGAAACTGTGGCGCAGCTTGAGCACACCAAGCAGAAGCTCCAGGCGATGGCTGCAGAAGTTGAAACAGTTGGAAAGAAGCTGGAAACTGCAACGGTGGAACTGGCAGAGAGCAATCAGAAATTAGAAACTGCGACTGCTGAATGCGCTAAAACGGGGCAGGAGTTGCAAAATACAGTTGTCAAGCTAGAAGAAACAACACTCGGGTATCAACAAGTCATGACGGAACTGGCAGAGACGAAACGGGTGCTCAACGACCAAACTGACTCTTTCCAAACTAATTCCGAGGTGCTAGTAGTATACTTGGTTCTATCGCTATCATGTTTTATTCACTTTTATCGCATGACCGATTGATTTCTTTGCAGGCGCGGTCACAAGAAATCGTTTCACTTAGCCAGAAATTGGAGTCCTTGCAGTTAGAATCAGATCAACGTGCGCAGGCGCATGCGGATTCAAATGCCAAGTGCCGACAATTGGACGACGATTTGAAGCAGGCTAGGACAGCCTTGAATGAGGTCAGGTCGCTTATATACTAAGGTGCCAATCCATACTGTACGCAGTGTTGCGACGTTTGTAGATGAAAGATGCGGAGAGGCTGTGGAGAGAACAGGAGAGAAAGCTGCAAGAGAAGGAGACTTCTTGGAGAGAGCAAGCAGAGACTGTGAGTCAGTGCATGACTTTGCAGTGTACTAGTAGTAGGTACATTACATTGAGTGAGGAGTTGATATGCGTGGGTATGGGTATATGCTGTTTGTAGTGCGCGGAGAGATTGGAAGTGGTGACGTTGGAGCTGAGTCAGACTCGATCTACTTTGGAAGATCGGGATTTTCGCATTTCGGAGCTGGAAGCCAACTTGTCAGATATGGAAGCCCAGTTGACTGACAGAGTACGTACGTAGTACTACATAAACTAAACCCGCAATCGGCTGTCTCTTTCAAAATACACTGCAATTTGTAGTGCGCGTGTTTTTGTTGCTGTTTCAGTGTAGCAAGTTGTCGGGTTTGTTGGAGAGTCAACGAGAGGAATTTGAAAGTGAACTGTCTGAACTGAACAGAGCCCTGGAAGGGGAGACTGAAAAAAGCAGAGTCAGCAGTGAAAAGGTGACAAAGGTAAGTCCCCTGGTTCTTCTACACCCCGAACTTTCGTTGTCTTTGCCACGCTTGGGTAAAGTATGTACGTAGTAATGCTTGCATGCATGCGTTGTGTGCGGCAGATAGCGAAAGATTTGTCTGTTGCAACTGAGGAGCTGACAGAAGCGAAGAAAGCGCTGGAGGAGGAGCGACAGACGGAAGAGCGCATGAATGCACAACTGGACAAACTGACGGCCATCGCCAAGAAAAAGGTGGGCACACTCTCCTGTTCTCTAGTTGTTAGCCATACTACACTACACATACACCGCATATATATCGACTGCGAGAGAGCTGTGAAAAGTAAGCTGTAGTGTAGAAGTATTTATTTAGGCGGAGGAATGCAACGATCTGATGAAGAAGGTTGATTCACTGGAGAAGCGTCATCAAGAGCAGGAAAAGGTGTCGTCTGAGCTGGTGCACCGTATAACGGAAGCGGAGAAGAACCTAGAGCAGGTGAGCTGGCTTGTATGTTGCTGACTCTACGCTGTCGAACCCCGACTCACTCGATCCTGCGTAGCTTAGTGCTTAGATGGTGATTGCATGTTAGGAGTGTATGCGTGCGTCGGAAGAAGAGAGAGCGCGAGAGGCTCTTGCGCAGGCGTCGACAGTTGCGCAGGACAGAATGCGGCAGTTGGAGTCGGAGCTTCGTGACACACGCGAAGAGAAAGAGGCGATGGAAGAACGTCTGCAGCATCAGGATCTCGCTCTGCAGCAGGGCAATCGAGAGAAGGAGCAGGATGCTGCCAACTATCAGGTCAGTCGACGCGGAGCATTTCGCTCGCGTTAGAGTCAGAACAAACAAAGATGGTGCGTGCGTGTTGTGTCAATTCCTGTGTGTGCTTTAGGCTTTTTCTTTCCATATGCTGTTGATGGAAACTTGGTGCTTGTTTCTTTCTTTCTGCTGTCGATTCCCCAGCCATGTACCTTGTGTTGTTTGTTAGGACCTAGTGTACGATGCATAGATTGAGGTGTGGTGGGTTTCTTCCATACGTGCTACTGTACATAGGCGATGCAATTTATTTGCCTGGGGTTGGTTGTATTGCTTCTGACAATCGCGTGGAAATACGGTTTTCCTTTTGCAGAAAGAACTGCTTGCCGTGGCAGATGTGAGCGAAGAGCTGCAGAAAAAGATGGCTGAAATTCAAACAGCGTTGCAGGCGACTAGACAAGAACTGACTCAGGAAAAGGCGAAATTGGTCAGAGCAATGCAGTACGTGTGCTGAGGTGATGTGTAATTGATGCTTGACTGCATTAGCATGTGCGCGTCATTTCAGTCTGCGGAACGCGAAAGCGGAAAGAAGCTGGAGGAAGCTATTCAAGCGCGAAATCTCACCATCCAGGTCTGTACGGAAAGTACCAGCATTATTTGTGCATGCATGTGCGCAACTAGTATATGTGCGTACGTAGTGCGTACGAGGCTGAACGTACAGCGGTTTGTACATAACGATAACATACAAGATCAAGTACGAATGCTGTGCGTTACTTTTTATACCTACAAATGTGTACGTACGTACATCGTGGTCGGGTTAACACAGCTCAAAGTGAGTTATTCACAACCGAAATCAATTCGTCGTTTATGTGTATGAAGGAGTTGAAATCTCGAGTGGAGGCCATGACGGAGCAGCTTGAGCAGGGATCGACTGAACTGGTGCTAAGGCAGAAGGAGATTGCGGAGCTGGGCGCAGCTGCCAAATCTGCTCAGGAGGCGACAGAGAGTGAGCTGGAGACGACCAAAGGCAAACTGCAAGAGAGAACACTGGAGGCAGTGGAAGCTACAGACAAGACACGGACGCTCTCCCAAAGGGTGGATGCGCTGGAAGAGCAGTTGCAGACCTGGAAGCAAAGAACGGTATGTAGGGAGTGTGGGTGCGCACACAGATTATTATGTGCTAAAGAACAAGCCGATGAGACGAAACTAACTGCTCATTTTGCAGTTTGCTACAGTATCGGCGCTTAGAAAGCAACCGCGGATATTAAGTATTAGCTGTCGTACCTTGCATATGGACACGCATAGAAGGCCCATGTCATGTATGCGATAACTTCGATCTGTTAACTACGTTGATGTAGGATGGATAACGAACTTTATAGACATCACTGGAGGGAGAGCTTGCAGCGAGAGAGGAAGCTGTGACGGAGAAACAGAAGGCCCTTACGGACGCCCACAGGACACATGCAAAGCTGAAGGAGCAGACGGTCATGGTATGGTAACCGTCTGGCGCAACACCATATAGGCCTATATGCAATTTTTTAAAAGCATGTAACACCACGGCGATATGAGCATGAGAATGTATATACACTATATGAGCAGTGGACGATGGCATTTTTTCAGACTGAGAAACAGTGGAAGAAACGGGAAGAAGAGCTGGTTTCGATGACGAATGAATTGAGAAAACAGTTGGAGGAAGGAAAGAAGAGGACGGAGGAAACAATAGAAACTCTTCGGTCAGCTGTCGATCAGAAGAACATGGAACTGGTAATCTCCATATGCTTATGTATGTATGTATGTATGTATGTATGTATGTATGTATGTATGTATGTATGTATGTATGTATGTATGTATGTATGTGTATGTGTGTATGTAGGAGCGTGAGAAGGCATCTAAGGCAGAGGCGTGTGGTAGTCTGGCGTCTTTGGAGAAAGAGCAGGAGTTGTTGGTGGAGAGTTTGTCAGGAGTGCGTTCGGAGTTGGAGTCGGCGTCTGCTCAGTTGGAGGAAGCTCGGGCTCAGTGCGCCACTCTGGAGACTGAGACGCAGGAGCTGCGACGACAGACCACCTCTTGGAACGAAGAAAAGCGAGCACTGCTTGAGAGGTACCTACCTACGTAAAACCTAGTATATCGTCTCGTACACACGGCTGCCGAGATCCTATGTATTTGCATATGTATTGCTCAGATGTTTGAATACGGAGCGGGATCTGGAGGAGGAGCGAGAACGGGCGGATGCGACCAAGAAGCGCTTTGATGATGCCGTATCTGCCATGCATGACCTGGGACGTTCGCATCAATCGCTTCAGGTAAGCACACGTGAACGAATCGTCATCATACTTGCGGTCCATCCTCGCTCGCTCACCTCTATTTCCATAGCGTGGGAAGGAAGAGAACTTGGGAGCGCTTCTCTCCCATGCCAACAGTAGTTTCTCTCCCATTGTGAAGAGAATAGCCTGTTTTGGTGCTGTACGTATGTAGTTGGACATATCGAAGCTGTTCGGTCGCAAGTGGGTGGATGATACGGAGGCGGTGAATTGCACGAATTGTGGCAAAGAATTTTCTCTGACTATCAGACGGCATCACTGTCGCAACTGTGGCCTCATCTTCTGCGCAGAGTGCAGCGCCAACTCCATCAACCTGGCCAGCTCCAAACGACCTGTCAGAGTGTGCGACTCCTGCTACACTGAAATTCAGTCCAGATAACAACAGCACTAACTGGTGGTTATGCTACTACGGTAGTTTTTGGTTACGTTTTCTGGGGGGTAAGCGTGGTCATGACTGGTCTACTCTAGTAATTTGATGTAAAAGTGGTGTGGGCTCAGCTAGTGCACGTATTCTTCTGATACGCGGAAAACGCTGAGTATGTTATTTATCAGTTGAGGGAGGTTGGGAAGGTGACGGCGCGCCGGTGTGCACTGCCTAATGTGATATTTTGAAAGTTGACCAAGCTGTGTCTTACTCTACATAGTGTTACTGACTGTATGTGTGTACATTACAATACTTACCTACATTCAGCCATGAATAATGGTAGTGTTTTTGGTGTATTGTTATGGGGACGCCATTTCTATATTGATGGCATTGCTGTATCGAATTTGAAATGAATTCTTTCGGTATTGGGCATAAAAATTGTTTCAATCACGGAGAAATTTGTTTTGAGCGTGCGAAAACGTTCCCAATACGTCCGCAGCTACTTTTGGGCTTAGTGCGTGTAACTGTTTGAGTTATGCTTTCACTGTTTACAGAGTAGGAGCCGGAGCGGATTATCCTGCACTGTCCGCCTGTCACGACCGACGGTAAAGAGGCGCTGGAGGAGAACGGCTCGCGCTCGGCATGTATAGTACAAATTATAATTCTAGGACCCATGTATTATTTATCTCGAGAACTACGCGACGTAGAGCAAAGCGGTCAAAACTTCCACGGATAACTTTAGCTCGCCTCTCCAATAAAAAAAACCGTTTGTCTCCAGCTGCTCTGTGTGTCGAGATCTCGCCAAATTCCTTCAGCACTGAAATCGTGTCACCTTTCGGCAGACGCTAAACCACGCAAACCACGACACCCTACGACCCTGTACGCCCGATGCGCATTTTCATCGTCTTCATCACGTATGCTTATTTCTGCCATTTTGATTTTTCGGGAGTTTGCGAGGTTTAGAATTGCCCAATGGTCCACGCCCGATTTGGCGATTTTAGTACTGAAGAAATTTGGCGAGATCTCGACACACAGAGCAGCTGGAGACAAACGGTTTTTTTTATTGGAGAGGCGAGCTAAAGTTATCCGTGGAAGTTTTGACCGCTTTGCTCTACGTCGCGTAGTTCTCGAGATAAATAATACATGGGTCCTAGAATTATAATTTGTACTTTAGTTCCATATGTGGATTCTTTGGGAGGAAGGTCGCGTGTAACCGGCTCCATAGACTTGAAAGGTAATTGAGATATGTCATTCCAATATCGCGAATGCGGGCATGCATAATCTCACGCAATGGGGGAGGCGCAGTTATGTCATGTAGGCCTATGCACGATGCGCGCTGGCGAGTATGTGCTTGTGCTAGCATCAAGCTTGGCCGCATTCACTGTATGTTACACAAGTGAGAAAACCGAGCGGTGATGTTGACTTTTTGTTCCTAGTGTAAAAAGTATTGACGTCATTGGGAGCTGGTTTCGGCTGGCTGGTTGATAACGAAATCTGTTTGATTTCAATTTGACCCTTCTCGCTCACATGCCAGTGCGTTTGTGTTGCGTTACGTTATGTGCGTTTGAAATCCACTGCGTTTCTACGATCGAAAACAGGTGGCACGCAACGCCAATGCCTGCTTCTGCAGACGTATTCTACCGTAGTGAAGCTCCATGGCATGAGAGCATCTCAACGACGTATATTTGTACGTACCCATAGCGTCACTCACTACATTGTTGTTTACGATGGTTTCGTTCGTTGTATCACAATTCTTGCGAGAGAACTGATTTTCTTCCACATACATAAAGTTGCGGCACACGTTTATATTACTCTATTCGACTATTTTCCATATTTTTTATCGGCTATATTATTGTTTGTACGAGATCATTGTGTTATTTCGAAAGTTTAGTCATTGTGGGGGCAACGCAAATCGTCAAGCCAGCGCTTGTTGCACACTTGCTACGAGCTGCGGTTGATTTTTTAATCGCAATTTTCCATGTATTGTTTGTACGTACGTCTGTTGATATCGTGTACAGAATTTAGACTTACGCCTACCGTTTCGTTGCTAAAAGCTACATACGCTATGCATAGTGCACATGGCTGCGCATCATTACGTACATATTGCGTAGGCCTGCGTTGCGTGCTCTCGACTGCAGTTTAGCTGTATTGTATAACCCGTAGCACTGTAGGAGTTGGTTGATGGCAATAATGCGTATCCTTTTCCCGTAGCCACTCTCCCATTGTCTGTGCAAATGCACGATGCGCATGGAAAACCTAACAACGCCATCCGATCGTGCAACTGCTGGTGAATTTCACTTGCTGCTGCTCTTGGCTGTTGCTTCTCTGCCTTTTATTCGCTACGATATCAGAGAGTGTCACTATAGCTTGCTTGGCACGAATGCTATAGGTATCATCGTATGTGATATACCTACCTATGTATGCACTTCCCGCTCGTATGTACGTCTACGTCGTCGTGTACTGTACTTTTATATCCTGATTTTTAGTAGTAGCTGCCTGCACTGCTATTTTGCCATTGGTTGATGCGTTTCAATCGTTTTCGTAAACTGTCACGCGTCCAAATTGCGAAGGAAGGTGCTGTTGACTGTAGTGTTTTCTGGGAATGTGGCATGTTTGATGTACAGTGCAGTTGGTTTAGTTTTGTTGTAGTTCTGCACCGTTAGCTGTAGTTATATTAGCGGCGCCAAAGATGGGCGGTAACCAAAGCAAGGAGAAGCAGGGAGCGGAAGAGCGGAAAAGCGATGGGAGCAGGCGAAGAAGGAGCTCTCAACTGTTGAGTCTTCTTCGCGGCCGAAGGGCCAAAGGCTGGCGACTGGGCAAGGAAGAAGAAGAGGAAGACTGCAGCTGTGTGGAGGAGGAAGGGGCGTCTGTGTCCAAGAAGGCGTCTCTGGTGGCCAGGGAGTGGCAGTCGTCGGTGAAGGCCTTGAAGAACTGCAACGTGACTCAGGACGCTTCGTCGTCTTGCGCCGCCGCCGCCGCCACTCTCCAGCATATTCGAGCTGAGCACGGTGGGAGTGGGCGAGTGGAGGGATTTCGACCCAAGAGTTCCAGGCCGGAGGACATGACGCAGGAGGTGCTGCTGCACATCATCCACTGCTTCCCATTTCCCACTCCCCGACCCAGTCCGCAGGTGTCGCCGGAGAGCAAGCGCAACAAGGAGAAGCAGCAGCAGGTTCCGTCTGAGCTGGGCGGAGAGCTGAAGCGGTCGCGGAGTGCTCGCGCTTTCTTCAACCGCGGCAAGAACAACTGTCTGCGCAAAAGCGCGCCCCCAGTCCCCGCGCCCAACAGCGTCAACAACCTGCAGGACGCGCTGCAGAAAGTGGTCATGGTAAGCGAAGCGTACGCCCAGCTCCAGCTCTGCCTTGCTTGCACTTGCACTTGCACGCAATCTACGCCGCACCATCTTTGCACTTTGAGTCAACCGTGTACTGTACTAATACATTTGCACGCTTTCATGCACGTTGATGCCCAATGCTTTGCTTGCCGCTGCATTTATGATCTTTATCAGAGCTACCTATTTACCTACGTATGCGGCCTTTTAGGTGGTGTAACGAATAACCCTACCAAGGATAACAGAAGTTCTTCGCAATTTATGTATAGTGTAATAAAAGGAAGTTTTTATTTGTCCATGTTCTAAGAAATAATAGGGCAATGCTTTTTGTTTGCTCTTTGCTTGCTGCACGTCCTACTACGGGTTGAACAACTGAAACACATTGCGCTGCGGATGTGCCAAGAGTGTAGGTACACATGAGCGAACGTACGTACATCCGGAGGTTGGAGTTGTTGACGTAAGTTGGTTCAGTGTTCAGTCATGGGCAGATCCTCTCTGTCCTGCTCTGCGCCTATTCATCATTATTGGCAGATGCTTATGCGTATGCAGGCACAGCTGGTCGAGGGGATAATATACAGTACGTACGTTCTGGTTGGAGGATGACTGAAATGTTGATGGAGAGTGGTTCTGTGTCTATTTTTAGCATTCTGTGGATACGATGGCCATTACAGCGTTGCCGATAGACTGCTGGTTACGGGAGCGGCTCAAGCACTGGGTACAACTGTCCGGACATGAAGGTGTGTTGTGTGCATAGATAGATGCCTTGTGCTCGTGGTGAAGAATAAAATGAAAGGACGGAATGCAGTTGCACTGCAGGTACCATCGTTCCGGCCTCTGACCACACGCTGTGGAAGAAGCGGAGCGGCACTGACTGTAATGAGGCCACATCCTATCGACAGCTGATGAACGATGCCCTCTGTCCTTTCGTACCGAAATTCAGTAGAGAAGTGGAGCACAGAGGAGAATGTATGCGAGATCACTATCTATTTTTCATACTGCGCCTAAGTGCTAAGTACAGGGAGAAAGTGCCATTATGGTCTGCTGTGTGTATGCAGCTGGCGCCGTTGCAGCTTTCATTGAGATCGAAGATCTGACAAGTCGTTTCGCCAATCCAGCCATCATGGACATCAAGATCGGCACTAGGTTCGTTTTCGTTCCTATGTACTAACTGTGCGTCCTTCATTTTCGTTGATTACACTGCGACTTTGCAGTGGCGTATGTCTTGTTTTAGGACGTTTTTGGAGAGCGAAGTGACGAATCCTGTGAGTCGTAAAGATCTGTATGAGAAGATGGTGGCGATTCAGCCGAGGGAGCCAACAGAGGAGGAACACGAGGCGCGAGCTGTCACCAAACTGCGCTACATGCAATTCAGAGAACGGGAAAGCTCCACTGCTCATCTCGGCTTTCGCATCGAAGCCATGAAAGTACACACACTTACCTCCCTAGATTACTATGCTGGAATGGAATGCCACGTATGAAGTATTCGCGTATTTATATGTACACGCTTATACGCGTGTACTGTATGTACCGTATACTGTCGTCTGTTTAGAAACCCGGAGCTGCTCTCGATCGGAAGTTTCAGAAGGTCAGAACAAGAGAGCAGGTGAGTGAAGGAGAGAGAGTGCGTGTGTGCTGATGAGATATAAGAACGTCCACTGGATGTGTTGCGGACGGTGTTTAGGTGATGGATGTGCTGTGCAAGTATATGGGTGATCAGGCTGGTTCAGTACGGCAGAAGCTGTTCGAGAGGCTGAAGGCCATCCGCAATCACGTGGAGAAGTCAGAGTTCTTCCGAACGCACGAGGTATTCCAACACCTACTATATGCCTGTCTGAGTAGGTTTGTTGAGCATGGAGCATCTGGCTTGAGGTGGGGCATGATGATATTGGGACGAGTACACTGCAGGTGATTGGCAGCAGTCTGCTGTTTCTGTTCGACAGTAATTCGGCTGGCGTGTGGTTGATCGATTTCGCTAAGGCGTTGCCGGTGGATCAGAGCATTCAGCCTCTGGACCATCGCTCTCCCTGGCAACTGGGGAATCACGAGGACGGATATCTCACTGGGCTCGACAACCTCATACAAGTACTCCGCTGCATCTACTCTAGTACTGGAATGGGTTATGCGTTGACGCTTAAGTGGAGAGCATGGATGCAACGTCACTGTACCTCATGTTTAGATTTTGGAGGATTCCATACACAAGGAGCTTTCTGTTCTCTAGAACGCCTGCTGTGTGTCCAATTCAGCATCACCTGTCACTTTGTTCAGACCATAATGAAAAGCTTTCGTTCAGTCTGGTTTCATTGTACACCTATACTATATTACCCATTGTTCTGTACTCAAGAGGTCTGTCTGTAGGTTTGTTGATGTTGTAAGATTACGCTGGTTTCTGTGTACACTGTACAGTACGAATGTGTTATCATTCTGTCTGGTTATTATGTGATGTCATATGCATGTCTGGATGATAGAGATGCATAAACGATGTGCATGTCTGTTTTATGTAGAATACAATGTACCGCTATTTTACGTAGCCTAACCATTTGAAAGTATCATTTAGGTTGCTTTGGGCTATGGAATCGGCAAGTACCGTAAAACACTGTTCGTAGATGTTTACGCCTTTTTATCGGTGCCATGTCATAATAATGAATCAAACGTATAGGATACCGTCGTTGTTTTGATTGTGCTAAATGATTATGTTATTTTTATATTGTGTTTGTATATTGCCTTGACTGACAGCCACTGGCATGTGTATCTGGAAGTGTATTAGGCCAACGAATAAGAGCTGTTGACATGTATGCATGCACCACCATGTACTGTTGAATATATGGGGATTTCCCTGCACAGCTGCTATCTCATGTTTGCTGCTTTGCTGGAGCGGCGTCCTAGTGCAAAGTGATAGCGATAAGGTAGCCTATACGAATGACTTTTCAGACGGCATTTGGGTGTCCGATGGCATGAAAAATCGGAAGACTTATCCGGTTGGCTCTCGCAGCAGTCCCTTCAAGTACACGAGGAAGGAGCTGCGACCTGCAGCCAGTGCCTCCTGCTGGCCCAGAGTGCCGCAACCTGCTTCGTCCACAGCTGTTGATCATGGCAGCTACAGGTGGAGGAGAAATCCTTACCATTACTCTGGCGTGCCTGCATCTGCCTCATCGGAATCTCATGCACCTTCCATAGGTCGAAAGTCGAGTTCCTACCACTACGGAAGTGGAAAAGTTGGTGGTAGATTCTCATGGCGTCGCCTTCCCCCGCCTTCTCCTTCTACTGCAAAGGCGTCATACATGAAGATACTGTCCAAGTACAAGCTGCAACGCGTGTCGATGCGACGAAAAACGATAGAAGACAATAGGCGGCATACCGCCTTTAGTAGGAAATCACGATACAAGTTGGTGCGGAAGTCGACGACGTCTGCACCCGATGCTTGCCGTTCTGCTACATCATCCGTCTTTCCTCATAAAACGATGGGTGCTGCAGTGGTCAATCGGTTCCAACTGATTCGCAATCGAAGATCCAGCACAGGTCATGATGCTCAACTTAGTCTTTTTGTGCGTGTAATGTAATGTAATATGTAATAAGTGTCGAAAACGTATACATACATACTTACGCACTGTATGATTATGTGATAGGTCCGCCGGTATTTGCTGTGAGTCGTAATGGCCTGCGCTTACGACGACTGAGTAGGGCGCCTTCTCCATGGGATTCGTCTTTTAATCGAAAGCAGCAGTTGCGCATATTGGGTGCCGTCTATCAAAAACATGGCCACCTCTACAAGCTGGATCGAAGGAGCGGCTACAAGACAAAGAGAGCCAGGTAACTACGCAATATGATGATAAATTGTTATTCCATTCCGTACACTAAAGCCTAGTGTATAATGAAACTGGGTTTCTTGTTTCAGTCACGCTCTAAATCGTAGTATTCGAGTGGCGAACATGCGGACGACGAAGAAGACGGAGCATCGAGTATGTTTCGGCTTCAGTCGATTTGGGCGCTGCTCCAAGGATGCTTGCGCCTTCAAACACGATCTCAGCACTGTGGCCGTGTGCCCCAGGTGTTCACGCAATTTGTACCCTTTCGTGCTTAGATTTTTGTATACATAAGCAAGAAATGTACGTACAGTAGGGTAGTGCTGCAGAGTTCTCCGTGCTGGCGTGTGTGAAGAGCGGGACTGTCGTCTGTGTCATACTCCGGATCCAAACAAGGTGCCGTTGTGCCAGTTCTTTCTTCGTGGTCTCTGTCTCAGGACGCAGTGCCCTTATCTCCACGTGAAGCATGCGGATGGGACCAAAGCCTGCGCTCAGTTTCAAAGAGGATACTGCCCAAACGGAAAAGAGGTCTTGTCTTTGTATTCATACGATAGATACCTACATATGTTTAGAACATATAGGGACACGGATGATCTATAATGCGCTACTGTGTAGTTACATGCATGACAATATTACTTTTTAGTGCAAGTTGAAGCACGTTTACCCGAGTCGAGCTCTGGTCCGCAAGAGAAGCGTTAGGAAAAAGCAAACAAAATTGAACACGGAAACTGCTTCGAAATATGACCTGGAGCCAAGAGAACGGTACGGAAAGATCGCGGACTTAAAAAACAGATAAAAATATGTTGATGATACAGTACTAGCGCACAGATGTAACTAGTGTACTGTAATGTTCCGTGAATAGCCCCTTCATGTATTAGCCCCTTCATAGCCCAATGGGCCTACTGTATCTACGGAACATTGCAGTAATAATTGATGCATGAAGGTGTCTTGCGTAGTGGTTTTTTTCAGGCTGGAGGCTGTTGCTGTGACCAAAGTAGTGCCGAAGAAGAAGCGCGATATGCTGCTGGATCTCCAGGAATTTATACATTTTGATTCTGGCGAAAGCTCAGGAGATGAGGTGGCCTACCGCCTGTCCTGTTTGCATACTGACGCTGCATTACATTTATGCTTTCGTTGGCGGGTACGTACTGTATGTACTGTACATGATAGTACACATGTCTGATTTTAAGGCATGACTGGTTCACCAGCCGCCAGAGTGCACAAGTGCTCCAGGTTCACTGTTTGATCGCTGTGATGGCGTACAGTAAGTGACAGGTAAATTCATTTACTTTTTCGCAATGTGTTTGATATCAAGCGGTTTCAGATTCAAAGGACACCTTACTTGATTACAACGAATTATGTACGGTAGTGCAAAATAACCGATAGGCTATGGGCGAATTGATAAATTAGTTGACACCAGCAGCTACTGTAGATATAATGATTGATTGTATGGACGACGGCTGTTCAGTCGTTTCTTATATGAGTAAAATTGTATCTTATTGCACCTATACCGTATTTTGGGTGTGTAGCCCCGGGCTGGCATCTCTCAATATCATGTGCCATGCACAGACCCTGGGTGGTCGTACATACACTCAAAAATACGGTTCGGCTTGGTGCTCCTACAACATTATGTACGTAGTTGAGCACTTATACTGACTAAATAAGCTATCGCTTGATAGAAGCTTTGTAATCGACTCCGCCGCCAGGTCCTGTAGGCTGAGCTTGGGCGTAATGCTGGCTTTCGAAGAGAGAAGGCGCCACAATCTCCCGTACTCCACAGTCCGACGGACAGTAGGTGGCAGGGAAGCCGGGATCTCCTGGCGGACCCCAGGGGCCTTCTGGGCCTTGTCGTCCTTGCTGTCCCGGTGGTCCCTTGGGTCCGGGTGTGCCCCCTGGCCCAGGTGGTCCATTCTTATTGGAGGGTCGGCCCGGGATCCCCGGTGGTCCTAGCACAACAAAGAACTGCTATTCTGGTGGGTGTCTCCAGGCTATGGGCGCATATGAGCTATGTATAGTATGTGCATACCTTTTGGACCAACGGGCCCAGGTGGTCCTTTGGGTCCCTTTATGCCAATTCCACCTATGGCGTTATCTCCAATAGGTCCTGGCCATCCAGGTATTCCTGCAATAAAATTTAGCGCTCTAGTCAGAATAAAGTTTTCATTGTTTTGCTTTCGTACGTGTAGTAAATAGCCTACATACTACAATGGGCAATGTAATAACAATACAACAATGGTTACCACATGGCACACACCTTGTGGGCCTGGTATGCCAGTGGGGCCATCATCTCCATCTTCTCCATTGGAGCCAGGTTCTCCTGGCTTACCGGGTGATCCAGTTGTGCCTCGTGGCCCTGGTCGTCCACGCTCACCTTGCACACCTCTGGGACCTGGTGGCCCTCCAGGACAAATTACTGGAAAGTAATACGCACTCTGTTGTAAACGTACTTTGCTGCAGTTTGAGCATTAAAAATAATGCGGAGACTCTACCGCATGGGAGATCTGGCACAGGGTCCATCATGACATCCAGACCGTCTATTCCTGGTCTTCCAGGGGTTCCTGGTGGGCCAGGGCGACCATCTTCTCCAGGAGGGCCAGCCGGTCCAGCTAGTCCCATTGGACATCGCAAAGCCGCGCAACCACCGCATCCAACTTCTTGCGCAGTTGGAAAGGAAGCCGGATTTACAAATTCTACATCTACAACGTTGTGACAGAACAAAGTTGGAAGAACACAAGACCAAAATAGAGCTGATACATTTACCGAATCACGACTCCCCGTATGCAAAAAGTTTGATCTATTACGGTAGGAACGATGAGCTTCTGATCGAGGCTTTCTTGGAAGAGGACTCTGCAGAGTCATCATGTCTGACCACAGTTTATTGGAGTTCTCCTGTACACAGTTGCGCATAACAGAAAATCACAATGCTCGGAATGATCTTAGTACACTATTAGAGAGGGATGATTACGATAGCTTACGCGAAATTTCAGCATCTTGGCCGCCGTGTCATACTTGGCGTTTTGTGCTTTGTACAGCAGTAGGGGGACGAACCCAATGAGTAGCACTGCCGTGACACTGCTAATGGCAATAGAAACGATGGCCACCTTATAAAATCCTTCACTGCTCATGGTCAACGCTTTTACTCTGTTCTGTACTATTCTATCGTCGACTCACACTTAAACTCGAGTTTAAACTGAAGGCGAAAATGTTGATGGGGGATTGGAGTATCGCACGAAACGCGCTGCTGACGTTGCATCAGGGCCAGCAGGTCGCGTTCCCGTTTCTGTCCGCTCTGGTCACTCACTGTCCACTCTCAAATGGCACGCCTGCCTTATGTCTCTAACGGAATGCCGATTCGAAAGATACCTACCTAGTACGTATATCTGGCGCTTGGAAAGACGTCGCAATGGTCACTTTACGGCCACTTTATCCGTTCATTTTACAGGGTGGTTCATAGTTTACTCACCGGATGTTTGGTTTGACGAGGTTTGTTACACACCGTATATCACCACAGCAGCGGAGCGTCATAGCACCAAATTCTACCATCCGAAAGCGAATACACGCTGTAGAAATATACGTAGGCCTACTGTACATAGACACAATGAACCACCCGATATACATATGTACATACGTACGCACTCATTCTGCCCAAATTCAAGTGCCCATTCTTTCTTCGTATAGTACGTCACGTACGTACGAACTAATGTGTGTTGCGTGCTGCATGCAGTGCACAATATGACATTCTGGGTATTCTTAGTGAGTTCGTTAGCTAATATAGAAGCAGACGCAATGTAGGGGCAAAGCTTTTCCAGCAAACACGTCCAGTATTGATTTTTCGTGAGAAGCAGTCATGAGCTCCAGTTTTTTCCTTCTGTCCCTCTCGTCGAAATCAATATTTGAGCGTGTGCTTTTCGTCTTTCCTTTTGAGAGGTAGGAGGCGCGGCTTGCTTCGCCGACCATCAACGCATTGCGAAAAAGCCTGAAACAAAGACTTGAACGTCAAAAAAGCGAATCTTCTTCCTGCTGTTTGCAGTACAAGGCTTGCTCTGCTCACATCGGTCTCGATTATAGGAGCAATAGAAAGCTGATTGAGTCGCTTTGCTTTACGTATTTTTGCTGTGGATATATTCTTTCAACTCGACGAATGCAATTTGCATGCCGAGGCAGTTACAGGGGACAGTGGTGAACCACCATGCGGTAAGTGATTGCGTAATGCTACATAATCTTGTCCATTGTCTAATCGACCATGAGCGAACAGGATCTATGAGTTTATGCTAGCTAGGGCCAGTGTTTCATGCACTGAGAATAAAGCTGCACTGTAACGAAAACCATGACTGCCTTGATTCGAGATCCAGTACAGGAATTTTTGATTTCTTATAAGATGAAGGACGAAATTCCGTCGTCGAGAATGATGCCCGACAAGGACGCATATTATGTGTGTAACTTCTCGAAGCGCCTTTACTTTACAGTGTATAAGTGCCTCCTTTCTGATCGTTTTGATTGAGTGGAAGCAAGCAATGTGCCAATCCCCTGCTGTCACTCGTTAGCGAATCCTTGTATGGGAAACATGTTTCTTCTAGAAAGTCATGCTTGTGTGCAGTTGAGTCTTGTCTGTATTCGCAGCTGTATTTAGCCTTGCATGAGATTCGTATGTGTTCGGCTTCTCTTTCACATTGTCCATAGTCACTCTGAGGTTTTGATAACTGCGAGCCATACATTGTACTAAACTGATGTGCTTCAATTGATCTGCACGCAGTACTTCACCTGCAATGAAATTTCATAAGCTCACTCTCCCTTCTGCCGAACTAACTTCAATATTTTATTTTACACTTGTCTGTTTGCTTTTGCCATCGTTTTCCATATGAGTTTCTTGCTGTTCAAATGCTGGCAGCTAATGAGGAAACAAAGTAGCAGTCGCCAAGTTTTAGCTTGCTTCATGCTTACGTAGTGTTGCGTGATTCGGTATCTGACGGTCATTTTCCTGATGGAAATATGAATGTTACTAATAAAGTGAGCTTCTATGGTGAATGGTGAATTTACTGGTACCATGATGGGACCACGACACGACGTCATTAAGAAAAATGTGCAGTTCCGACGACAGGCGGCCTTGCACGCGCAAGAGGATCGGCTGCTTCTTCCACAAGTTCAGTGACAGACAACTGGATGGGAAATAATTTGTTATGAGAATTATTTATATTCTTTACGTATCCTCTCTCTTTCACTTGATAGTACCCACAGCACTGCCTAAATTAAGTAGTGCCTTGCCTACTGTATTGCCCCGTTTTTCGCATATCATTTTAAAATTGAGAAGTGGAGTAGCCGGTAAGTGGGGTAATCAGGCTAAGGCTATGAGGAAGAAGGTGTTGAGTTCCCGCGGTCGCTTTCCACCTCCAGCAGAGTGTTGAGGCGAGGCTGGCAGAAGCTGTCGGCTTCAATCGATACCATCTCCCTCCCTCTCTCGTCAACCGTCATCTCTACTATGCATGATAGAACCATTCATGTGCAGTTACGGGACTTTCCCAAACGGCTTTCAGCCACTGTAAGCTTCACAGTCTGTCTATATGCTCGAGGTCGAAACCTTTTGTCGCTTTTTATTATGGGCTGATTGATACTGCGTTGTCAGTGAAAGTGAAACACGTTCGTTGGGTTTGCGTTTTAGTACACTCGTTGCATGAATCTAGGGATACCGTATTTTGTTGGTAGACAGGGGTGAGGAGAAAGCTAGACGTATGGTGGATTTGGATGATCTGCAGTCGGACACCTAAACAATAGATAGAGGACACTTTGAGCAAATGTGATGCCGAAATTTGGATTACTTTTAGGGGTCCGGGGACCCGGCATATCCGGGCGGTGGTGATCCCTCTGGACTGGATGAGAGGGAGATACGCCGCAAAGAGTCAGAAAAGCAGGCGGCCGCTCAGTTGGAAGCTGCAAAAGTACCGTCGTTTAGTGTACCACATACAGTACGCACGCATGCATATGAAATGCACCGCCTATTGCACACGACGCATAACGACGCTGTATTTCACGTAGCCGTACTATTAGGCATGTAACAGCACTACGCAATTAAACGTGGTACATACATACGTACGTATACACAGGGATGGGTACGTATGTAAGTAGCGTGGTAGGGGTAACGTATGTACGTATACGTGCCACCATCGACGCTAATTTTGTTTTTCAGTACAAGCCGGTGGCCTTCTCTGTCCGCACCAATGTGTCCTACGACGGTCAGTCTTTAGACGATGATGCCCCGGTTCCAAGCTCCGCTGTTTCCTTTGATGTCAAAGATTACCTGCACATAAAAGAGGTAAAGTGTCTGGGTTTATGTTCGGTTCGTATGGTCCTGGCTGGTTACCGTGATACGCAGCATGATCAGTACAAACGTACACGTTTGTTCGTACTACCTATGTATGCACTAGTGTTGTCAACTTGGGTCTTTTTAGAACAGGTAAAGTACGGGTAAAATTACCCAGCAACGCATCAGGCCAGGTAAAGTCAGGTAACTTTACCCAGCACAAGCCCATCCAGGTAAAGTAAACTGCATCTGAGAAAGTTACCCGGGTAAAATCGCACCTGGATTTTCCCCATATTTTATGCACATACACTCAAAATAAATGCCGTAGTCAGGTGGCTACCATTGATACAATGAAATTTATGTACCACTGCACCATTCAGAACT